>JAQIXQ010000891.1:0-19704 GCA_034700485.1 Pseudosinella alba
TATGTATCTTTCGTCTAACCAAAATTAGTCTAACAAACTTACGTCTCTAGTTTCATTTGTCCTCTGCAACTGGTAATAATACGCCTTGGGAGAGATGTTGGCCACCACATCACTGTAAACTAGGCCATAGGTCGCGTTGTCTTCTGAGAAAAAGTGAGACTGCACAGCTTCTAAGACCTCAACTGAAAGCGAAAAATAAACTGACAACACTACAGCCAACTTCAGTAGCTTAGGGAGCGACATATTATCCTTGAGAGTAAACACTTCCCCCTTTGAGGAACATGAGTTATTTCTAAACGCTAAAAAACCTGGCAGATTGGAGAGCAGCCATGTCGTATGTACTCACCACTGGCACAAGCTTAGCCAGAAATGATCGTTTCTAAACTGATCTCAAATCTTTTTATTTCTTTATCTATTTGTCATTTACGACTTTCAACGATTCGACGCTGAGTAGACTCTAACTCACTTCCAATCTGTGTGCTTCTCTTACATCAATTTCTTATCATATCAAATTACCTGGAACTTATCATTTATTGATTATTGATATATTAAGTTTATTGCACCAAGTAGTAATGCAGTCAACATAATTGTTTATGTTGTTGTGTATGCAATGACTCGGTTCCTGGTCAGCAGGATGTTCGTGACGAATTGGTAAACCCGTCTAATTTTGATATAATTTATGACTCATCCTTGCTTTTGGTAGGCTAGCAGTTCAACATTTCATAGGTTATGTTTATGTTTACCCTTAGTAGGAGTATATCTGTCAAACTCATGACCGGACGGAGCTACGACGGAGATCTATTCGCTGGAACTTTGTTCCAGGGTTGACTCAGTAGGAGACGTGGATGGAATTAAACATTAAAGTTTTTGAAGTTTAATTAAAAAGAGCAAAATGAACGAAATGCGAGTATCTCTCTTGATGTTCAGTATTTTCAACAAGGGTAAATGAAAGTAAATATAAAATTGTAATGTACTTTGTGTACTTGATCGTTGCAGAGGTGAGATTAATTAGTGTTTTGTATAAGTAGGGTAACTATTGGGAGGATGGAAACTTGCCCAATTCTCTATTATGTACTGAAATATGATAATTCCTTGAAATGAAGGTTCACTTACTGTTTGCAAAGTAGTCCCAAAATGTTAAGTCGACATTTAGTTTGCAATTTCAGTTATGTTTTGATTTGTGACGACAAGTCTTTATTATGTCAGATTAATTCGTATGAACATTGACAAGCGTTGACAAAATGCATGTTATTTCAGAACTTTAATAGAGAACAAAAAATGTTGTCGGTTTGAAGTTTTGTGAATTTGAAAAATCCCAAATATAGGCCATAGAAAACAAAAATTTACATATCCAATTTTTTCTACCCGGGAAGAATTTAAGTTCTCACAATCATTTGGATGTACATCTTCCTCGATACTAAATCCCATTAATCGTAAGTCATTTACCTTTTAGTGGTAGTAAAATTCTCGACTTTTTGTATTCTGTTTTAATTTAGTTTGCTGATACGTCTATTAAATGTTGGCAGTGCATTTGTTAGGGTTTTCTGCTCATTCAGGTAAAATTACAATAGGTTGCAAAAACAAGGTCTGTGATAAAAAAAAATCCAAGGCCCAGGGACCGGCCTTGGTACGGCACTGGTCAAAGTAATAAAAATGTTTCGTGTGTTAATACTAAATTGGACAAGCTGTATACATAAAACTCATCGTCTATACTGAAATATGCTTATTTTTTTTTTAATTTGCAAATGGAAATTTAACATTATGGTATGTGGCATTTCTGTATTTTCAATTTGCAAATGCCGACAATTAATTGCGCAGGTACTTCAAGTCAATATTGAAATGAAAATGTGATTAGCTAGATGATCCTTTGTTCTTACAATTCGAAGAACAACATCAGTAATGTTCGAATATGTATCAATTTTACTTAAGTCAAATATTCGAGAGTTTGTTTTTTCAACAGTCAACAGCAAGTATTTACACAATATCAATTCGATATTGCTTATCAGATCATTACCTGTGATAATTGATTTATTTATTCATCCGCCCACCAACTCATCATTTTATCTGTTTCTGTTAAATACCAAAAATGTATATCATGTATGTATACTTAAAGCGCTACATGTTTCCACAATCGCAGGAAATGGGTGGTTTAAAGATCCAAACAAGCTTTTTTTCACCATAATTATGATAATCATTTATCAGCGTTGCATATTCTGTTTATATATGTGTTATGAATGATTTCACTGACGATGAGCATGTGCAACCATAACCATATTATGTGTTAGCAAATTATCAGTATTTATTGGAATGATCAAATAAATAAATTTCTCGCATGATATACCTTGATCTGATCGTTTCAACAGAATTGTTTGATCTGGGTAGTTCAGTGAACTTATTTAAAAGCTTAATACTGGGGCTTTAATATTATCTGTTTCTGTTAAATAACAAAAATGTATATCATGTATGTATACTTAAAGCGCTACATGTTTTCCATAATCGTAGGAAATGGGTGGTTTAAAGATCCAAACAAACAGGAAGCAACAAAATGTGTAAGTTCACATGTATCACGACACAAGCTTTTTTCACCATAATTATGACCTTTACATTTTTATAATATAATATGCAGTTGATAAAAATTAAAATTGTTTTCAATGGCATGCAAATTATGTCTACATGGGATTGCATTCGTCATGACTATGACTCAACGTGTCCTGCGAATTCGATTATCTTTTATCAGCGTTGCATATTCTGTTTATATATGTGTTATGAATGATTTCACTGACGATGAGCATGTGCAACCATAACCATATTATGTGTTTACAAATTGCTTAAATTATCAGTATTTATTAGAATAGTCAAACAAATAAATTGCTCGCATGATATACCTTGATTTGATCGTTTCAACAGAATTGTTTGTTCTGGGTAGTTCATTGAACTTATTTAAAACGATTAATACTGGGGCTTTAAATTAACTGATATTTAATTTGCATATGGCCATCATTCGTATAAATCGAATTGTCTATCCCAAGGAGAAAAAATATCTCAAACTCTGCATATTTTAAAATGTCAGAGAACGGCTCCCCCAGGCGCTTCAATTGGGTAATATGCATGGGTCGTTTTTATTTACCCATTGTATTTAACATTGTGTTATGCAATCCGGCTTTGGGTAATCGTATGCTCCTAAAGCTTTCGATAAATTTGGAAATGTTGGCAATGACATTGGCAAGTGATATTTCAAGTTATATTGAAATATCAAAAGGCGATTAGCTGGAGTGATCCCTTGTTCCTCAGAAGAATGACATTATTAATGCGCAACTTATTATGTCAAATATTTGAATGTTTCTATTTGTGAACGGATTTTAAAGCCGACCTGTTAACATGACATTAGCATTGCGTATTGAATCATTGCCTGTGGTACATATTGATTTATATATCAGCCCACCATTAGGTAATCATCAACTTATCATATTTATCAGTTCCGGTTATGACAATTGTGTTGTGATTTTGTGAATGATCATAATAATTCTTAAAGTGTGGGAGATTATACAAACTCATAGCACTGCTTGTTTTCCACAGTCGCAGATAAGGGGTATGTTTCAATATCCGTAAAGTTTGTATATCACAAGTATAACAACACATCTGCTTTTGTTTCATCATCATTATCACCATTGTGTTTTTTTCATAATTTTAATATAATAATATTTCATAATTTATAACATCAAGGTTACTGATAGGATAAGAGATTTAACGAAACATCATTTCATAAATCATTTAATGCATACACAGCAAAAACAAATAATTTTCGTGCGTTGTAGGAAGCAATGACCTGACTGTTGTATTAACTGTTGAGTGCATTACTAGGCACAGTAAACACAATATATCAATAATCAAAAAATCATTCAATCACTTTCCAGTGTAAACCAAGTCGTGGAAATTCATAAATGATAAATAGATAAAGAAATAAAAATATTTTAGATCAGTTTATAAATGATAATTTCTGGCTAAGCTTGTGCCAGTGGTGAGCACATACGACATCACTGCTCTTAAATCTGTCAGGTTTTTTAGCATTTAGAAATAACTCATGTTCCTCAAAGGGTGAAATGTTTACTCTCAAGGATAATATATCGCTTCCTAAGCTACTATCTACCGAACCATGTCTCACCTGCGATATTTTCTTGTAGGTCATTTGTCCGCCTGGACCATATCTTATGTCCGTAGGTCTTTTGGATTGCAGACGTTTTATCCGGCGGGTTTTGCCGCAGGCGTAATGTCCAGTACTCTAAATTTACAATATTGTTTATTGCATTTGCTCTACCGCTATTAATGAACAGGGCAACCAGATAGCGTAATAGGAATAAAAAGCATGATGCCATTTCTAGCCTGCTGTTGCCTGGTAATATCGAGCGACTGAACGAATTATGGACTTTTAAATATTTTTTGAGGAAGTTTTCCGAGCATAATTTGCAAAATATGAGCATATTTTAATGCTTTCCACCCACTTATTCCTAAAAATACCATTTTTCATTTCCAGATTGTAAATTCTAGTGAGACAAGTTTGTTATTTTTGACAAACTTTTTCTCCCAAAATCTTAAAGTGTTAGTTTAATACACTATATTGTACATTAAAAGCAATGCCATGCGAAAGTCAATCAGAATTCAAAATAGTAAGCAAGTTTACTCGTGAAAAATACTAATAAATTGGCATTTATGCATGCTTTTTAAGTTCAATCATAATAATCCTAATTTCTGCAATTCCCGAACATAAAAGTTCGTATTTTGGAGCATAATTACGGTTACCCTGTTGATGAATAAAATTGTCCATTGCATTTCGTATACAAGTATAGCAAATTATACGACAAATTGAAAAAAAAACATAATAGGCAATTTGCGAAATATTTTGAAAGGTTTGCTGTGCCCGAAATTGGAGACAAGTCTTTTCTGAAAAGGAGCAGGTTAGTCAGACTGTCGCTACTGTCACATAACCCAGGAATTAGAAAATATATGCATATCTGAATACTTGGATTCATGTCATGGCTAAAGAAAACAATTAAAATCTTATAAATATGTTAGCGAATTTATATTGGGATATATAACGTCTGGAAATAGTTTTTGAAACTAGTCCGGCAACGGCAATTAGGATTAACTAACCAAACTATATCCCCTACAATCCACTATTACGCTTAAAAAATATTCGTTGTTTTGCTCCTATTCTTATATGCTTCCGCCGCATATTCTCATATCTTCTTCACTTTTGTTTTATGACAGTGGAAAACAAGCAATTCCAAAACCAACAAAGGAAAACTTAAAGAAATGGCAATCAACCAATAAATCATAATCTCAATATAAACTGGGGAGGAAATCAATGAGAAAGGTTCCCTCAAGCCGGTTGTTTGCTCCGAATCGTGAGTTCGAAGAAGGAGCTTCCTTCTCTGCTTAAGGTAAAACGATCGTAACGGACTACCATGTATTATCTTGGACTTATGCTCGGATGTTCCTTCTTGAAAGTGAAGTTATGCTTGGTAGCAATCGCTCTATATTCCATTCGTGGGATTTATGTACGGCAGTTTTTGGCTCCACGGATCTCCACGGTTTGCGACTGGACCCGGTGCCTATGCTCTAGAGTAGGTTGGGGTTGAATGCTTTTCCCCAACTCCTTGCTACGCTCGAGTTGCTTTCTCTTGATATCATCCCCACCCTGGATCCGCCTAACTTGCCTATAGCGGAAAATAAATAATTCCAAACATACAACAGGAATACATGCACAAGCTAAAATCAACCAACAACACATTATCCCAAAGTAAACTGGGGAGTCAACCATAGAGAACTGCCCCATCAATCTATTTCTCCAATCCGAATGTTGGCTCCGGAGAAGGAATTTCCTCCTCTGCATTAGATAAAACAACCGTAACGGACTACCAATTATCTCCATCCCCTTGTAATAATCCTCCTCATCCATCCTCGGATGAAGTTTATTATACAACCGTGCTGACAACAATGTCTTATCCAAAACTTCCTTGTAATACCGCCACCGTTCAAACAGGCCGGAAGCAGCGATTTGCGCCAAACTGCGAACAAACATGGAATGAAAATAGTTCCGCTGCAGCAGAAAGTAATCATCCCTTCCCAACTCGGGAATCCGGACTTGTTTTGAAATCCAGTGTGAGCTTAGCTGTTTCAACAAGTGGGCTGCCAAATCGATAGCTATTTCCTCGTCAATTATAACATACTTGGTGGACAGGGTTTGACTGATCGTAGTGCCATTCTTATTGATGGTAGCTTTCCCATATTTTTCTGCATTATACACGAATCCATAGACACTTCCATGATCAAACCATTCTACAAGTTTGAGCACCTTCCCAAGAATATTCATCCGTGAGGTCCCATCACCTGCCAATTCTTTTACCTCCGGTAATGCATAGCTGCGGAGGCAAGGGACATCCTCAGTCATATCATAAACATTACAATGAGTAATCGTTCCAATCATCATACCTGACTCGGATTCTAAAAGAGAACTCAATGTGGTGGGAACAGTTGGCTCGATTTGAATTGACAAGGATGAGAACATCTCTCCCTGGTACAACTGTACCATTAAAAATACCACCAGACTCCATAAAAACCATACAAGAAATAAGGATTCCCGAATGGTCCTCATGGAGGTGGAGCCCCCTGCTTGGTTCAGCAGGAGGCTGGATAACGCGATGACAATTTCCACGAGTTCCTTACCAAAATGTTCAATGCTCGAATTCGAATCCCTTTTGTATGCAAATATAACTGCGATAGATGAGCCAGAGAGGGTGAGCGCCAACCAAATATGCCCACCGAAGGGCTTCATTATCCCATCCAAACGAGTTTCTGTAATTTGACTGGCTGTATCCTGCACCACTGTCATGAATGCATACCTGTAGTACCTTTTCCCAAACGGGACCCAGTCGTAATTAGATCCTAGTCCGTCAAGGAAGTCGCTTGCCGTCATCTTGTATCTGGAGTAAATCCTAGAGTGTGGAATGGAACCGGGAGATTTAATAAACGTGAGGTTATGCTTAGCAGCTATTAGGAGCAAGCTACAGTCAATTTCATCGGAGTCGATGTCTGGCTCCAGGAATTTGCAAATGTGATTATCCTTCACATAGAGATCCAGTACTGTCCAGAGCTCCTCAGACTCAAAAATATATGCATTGTGCATGTTTACATGCAGTCCTCTCCAAGCGTTGTCCAGTTGGTCGGGATCACCGTCCTCCAGTTTCTCCTCCGGAATAGGCTCAAGAAGACTAACCCCAACTTGTGAACACGCCAGGCAGATAAAAGTGGCTTGAGTAAAATCCTGAATGAAAATTAATATTAGACCCGGTGCAATCAGCCGAATTAAGCGATGGGCGGAAATCTCAACCGCTGCCATTGAAGGGATGCTGAGAATCAGCAAATAATCCGGTTTGATTTGATGATCATCGTAAAAGAGAGAAAGTGCGGATTGGCTGGAAGCAACGTTCACAATACAAGGGGTGAACTTGCGACGACGAAATGCTGAAGAGTTATTGTTTCCATGGAATTTGATAACTCCTTTCTTCCAGTTCCAGGCTTCAAGTCCCAATTGATCTGAAGGGATGATAAGGCGCAGGTTGTCAATCACGACAGCCTCTTCAACCGGGTTGAACACAGGATCAAATGTTTCCCAGGGGATGTTGTAGACATAAGTCAAATAACAAGAACTGAACATTCTGACAAGGGATGGGAATGACATGGAGGATGAGGTGCAATCAATATTGCACGTAAGGAATATGAGCAGGTAGCTTAAATTAGATATCCGTAGTAAATTCATTTCCGTGTTATATTGATTGGAGAATATGCTCTTATTTCTACAATGCACAATGATGGAGGAAAATTAGTTGCATAAAAACTAGCCGACCTAGTGAAATAACGCCAACTCTGACAAGCTCTACGTCGTCAAATTCAACTCTCCTTCAGCTCTCCTCTAACTTAACGAATTCCGTGTTGCCCCTCTTAAAATAAATGCTGCTAAAATCTCTCATGCGAGGAATTTATTTTTTTCCACATGAAGGCTTCATGAAGATATATTTGGTGTTCTTGACATAACTAGAGTTAAGTTTAGATGGACTAACTACAGCGTTTTTTTTTTCTTACCTATTGTTTTTAATAGGCAAACTAGCATACACATTTGAATACTCGTCGGCAGGATTTTGGCATTTGAATGTTTAAATGAATTTTTATGAGTATCATTACATTTCATAGTACGATAATATAATTATTATTACATTTAACAATTCAAGTTCTTAAGGTACAACTTCCATAAATAATAACTATAATTATAACAGAGCACCGTCTAGAGAAATAAAATATTTAAGGGTATCCGCTTCCAAAACATATCGGGATGATAATTCGCAATATATTTTAAATTTAAAAAACGTCAATTAATTCTCGTGGCGTGTAGGTCAAATCATTGTCTAGTACTAGCAGACCCTGAAAAAATGCGTATAAAGAAGTTATTTGTAAATCGTCAACAGTGATGATGAGGATGAATCGATGATTTCTAACCATTTAATATAATTGTATCATATCCTCACCATAAACGTAAAGAACAAAGCCCCTGATGAGAGAAAGTGCCAGAAGTCGTGGCCATCGTAGAACCTTGGCAGTTGGGGGAAGAGAAGGACCTTACAATCCGTGTTCAACTTCCGGCTTGCTGACGGAGGCAAATTCCATTCCGATGCGGTGTCCATGAAATAAGTGACTGACCAGGCACCTAAAATGAGGCCAAACCCGAGAAAAATCCCGGGTAATACCCAAGAGTAGTTTCGGAACTCTCTATTGATAAGCTGCAAAAAAAATAGATGGAAGTTTGCTTATCTGACTTATAAGTTCAACCAGTTCAGTTAAATTACTACAAAGATTAACCAACCTTTAGCATAAAATAGCAGCCTATAGTAGCCAGCGTGTTTGCCACCAGGGAATACAAAACGTAGGAGGAAACCGGAAGTCCCTTAAGTTTTCCAAATACAAACACCCCGACACTAGTCGAGATCAACACCACAGGAAGTACGTATCTGCGCCAACTAACCTTCCGCCAATTTTCTAGACTGATGGTATTGCATGGGAGGAAGAGTTCCATGCCGGTAATTGGTTTGTTGCCTGCATGGGGAAAGTACAAAATTAATTAAGTTAATTGATTTGAGTCTAAATATAAAATTAAACATGGACAAGTGTTTAACAACAACATACGCTCATTATTCACATAGCCAATGAGGCAGTAGTGGACGGCTAGTAAAATCATTGCAATGGATTGGACAACGATGAGGATCCAGAAATAAATGTCTGAGCGTCCACGTGTGATCAGGGTCTCGAAGATGAGCTCGATCACGGGAAGCGTCAGCATAGAGGCAAGTAATAAATAAGTACTTTCTCTTTTGGGGATAAATTAAATTTAAAAAAAATCAAATATAGTTTAAGCTTATTCTACGTTTAAGTAAAATATATAATATCAATTAAGTTATTTTAAACATTACGGTTTGCAAAATCCCGGATGCCGGTTATGATACACCTTCAAGTGGATCAAGATGGCAATCACGTACATAAAGCATGTGTCTGAAAGAGAAAGTCAAATTGAGAAAGTGAAAGTTGGGGAGAGTCTCTCTGGTCATATTTATAATTGGTATTTAAATAAAAATGATAACTAACCAAACTGAAAGGTTGACTGATTCGGACACAAATGATAGACGCCACTAAGCACCCCCTCAACAATCAGGGAAATCCCAAGTGCATACAATAACCCAAAAGATTGTCTGACCCCACAGCCATTCACAATTTCCTCATTCAACTGGGCCATCATCCTCTTTCTAGTTTTCACCACGACAATGAACACTATCCCAAATACAACATAGGATGTATTAGACCACAAGTGGTTAAAGTCCACGAAGGGCCCCACCGGATTGGAGCAGCGGTCATTGTAGTAGCACACATCATAATCCCCGATATTGATGAAGATCCTGTAGTAGAAGATGGCAAACTGACAGACCGGGACGATATAATACCAGGCGACGGTCCCTGTCAACCAGGAGTAGCGTCGCTCCACTTTGCAGATATTTTCGAAATCTGCGAGCATTACAGAGGAGCGTCGGATGGGTAATTCAGGGAAGGCGAAGCCACGTAGTGGACTGCCAGAGCCGGGGGAGGATTCGAGATCGGCATTCAAAACAAGTTGTGTGCGGTCCGGGTCCCTACCTGATCCTGAATGATTAGCTGAAGTTGGTGATCGAGATCGATAGCTATTTCCTAGTTTCAGGTTTTCACTGCCACTGCCACTGCCACGGCTGGATGTTGATTCTTGACTTTGGGATGATTCCGAAGGCGTTCGTTCCACTGCCTGATGACCTTGAGGAAGGTCATTGCATCTACAAGTAGTCCGGTCAGAGCAATTATTACATCCATTTATAAATTTAATGTGTTTAACTTCTAATTCAATATAACTTGTAATTAAATTTACACTTACCGCCAATTGCTGAAATAAAATAAAAACACTGCGGAGGTCACTGCTATGATGAGGGTGACCAATAATGGCGACAACAAGCTTACGAGCACTTCATCCCCGGACAGATCCACACTGCTTGATATATTCAGCGTGACAGCTTTCCCATAGGGATCCGGGGGCATGCTCCCGTTTCCTGTGAAAATATTATGGTTGGACTCCCCGTTGATGGAGGATGAGCCGGAAGTGGGAACGGAGAAAGGATCCCTCCTCAGACATAGGTGGTGGCTGCTGTGTGCTACCAGCACGACTACGAATCCATGATCGCCGGGATCCTATAAAACAACAATATATTTTTCCAGTTTGAGTTTGCTGTTGAGCAGTCAAATTAATTAATCTAGCTAATTGAAGAAAGAGTTTACCTTTTCTATTGTCATAACACCCGAGGTTGTGATCGTCTTCCATTTCCCTTCGTAATTCACAGTTTGCTCCAGATCAAAAATGGGACACTAGAAAGAATTTTAATGGCGTCGTTTTGACATTTTCAAATATGATAAGCGACCTGATGTAATTACTATTTAGCTAATTACCGAAAATGTTTGTATGGAGATGGTAGTGCAATAGGATTCCGTCTCATTTTCTGCCGTCGCCAAGACTTTCACTTTTTGGTGACCAACTGCCCTATCAAATGAAAAGCCGTAGTAAATTGGGGAAGCGGGTGAAAGTTGGACGGTTCTGGGCTCATTTAAGCTAAAGTGAAAATGTTAAGCAAAGTTGAGAAGATATCATTATATCATAGCATAATAAAGGCCATGCATTCAACGCTTGTTAATTAGGATTTATGTGCTACCTCAGTAGAAAATCTTGTGCTTCCATAACCACCAGTCGGAAAGTAACATTGGTGACGCTTCTTGTAGAAATGACGATGGTTATTTGGACCGAGTCATCATTATTGTCATCCTCCTCCAGAATACATAGTGTCCGTTCGGCATGGTAATAGGGGCCTTGATCTCTATTTTAGAGATTCCAGTCAATCATGAATATTAAGTATGATATGATTATGAGGTGACAGATGACACATGGATGATTTATAACTGAAACAAATTTTTAATTGACCTTACCCGTCATCGCTAATTGACTTTTGCTGCTGACCCTTCCGAAATTTGAATGGGACTTCGAACGACGATGAGAGAACCTTTGGTTGGATCACCGTTGCATAAACGGGATGCTCTACGGTGGCATCCTTGTTGGTTTCTATTTTTAATCGCAGGATGGTTGTCTAATACATTGACCAAGTCAATTAGGTAATTATTAATCAAATTTGATAAGGATTACATTTTTGTTTGAGCTTTTCATGATTTGATTTTTGCCGAATCCACTTACGTCTTTGTTTTCACTCGTCCTTTGCAACTGGTAATGATACGCCTTTGCGGAGATGTTGGCCACCACATCACTGTATACTTGGTCAAATGTCGCGTTGCTCTCTGAGAAGAAGGGCGGCTGCCCTGCCTCTGCTATGTCGACTGAGAACGACAAACAAACTGACAACGCCACAACTAACTTAAGTAGCTTAAGTAGCGTTATTTTATTCTTAAAATTAAACATTTCACATCACCTTCTGATGAACATGAGCTACTATATATTTTTTAATGGTAAAAAAAAACATGCACTACTTAATCGACTTGAAAGAGAATTGATATGATATGTGTTCACGACTTGCACAAGTTATGCGCTCTTATGAACTGATCTCCAACCTCGTTTTCACTGACACATGGCATGACTTTCCACGGCCTCGCTGTCGCTGAATTGAACCTGACTCATTCCTCAATAATTTCTTATCAATTTTCACTGGAACTGCATCAAGTACTTTTGATGTATATGTAGTCAACAGGATATGCGATGGTGATAAAAATGATAAACCCGTCTGGGACAATGCTCTTCTATTTTTTAAAGCAAATAGGTTGACAAGTGTAAATATATGAACTATATGAACGTTTTCCGTGAAGCTGACGATGAGTTCATCAGTCGAAGTAATAAAATGTTATATGTGTTAAAAATAAAAGTGAAACTGTAATGCTTAAATGAGTTATTTATAGAAAATAGGTTTTCCCATATCAGTATATATTTATATTTCTTAGGACTTACTCGAATTTGAACATAATTAATTATATTTCATGGCATTTCATGTCAATATTAAAATATGACAAGGTGAATGACAGGAATAATCCCAGGATTTCACAACAGACAAAATTCATTAATGTACAAATATGCATCAATTTTACTTATATTAGAAAAAATATTTGAATGTTTCTATTTTTAACAGATTTGCAGTACTGTTGTGATTGTGACTTGACTTGTGACAAAGGTCATTGACAAATGACTTGGCTATGAAATGCATCCATATCTGCCCATCGTAACGTATTTAAATCATTGCATGTTCCAATTAGAAGAATTATGAGTAGTGAAATGTTTTCAGCAGCAAGATTATATGGGGATGATATATAATAAACAACACCTTAATAATAGCTTCCCTCAATCCCAGAAAAAAATACAAATTTGAGAGTTGCAGAGGATCTGTGAAAGTGGTATTTTAATATGACATCACCATTTTTGCTTGTCCCATCGTCATTACATTACCGTCAACAATTAACTAAAACCAACTCACGAATTGCAATTATAAAATATGCTGACAAAGTTGATATCAGCATCAATGTTGCTGTACTAACTCAAAAAAATAAGCTTGATAAATTCGCTAATTTTGTTTTGTGTATGAACTTATTTATTACCTGCATAACTTTAGATTGGAGGCTCGAATGACAGGTTTGATGGAGGGATCTGATTATACTTATTGGAGATAAGATTTACGTAGATACGAACAAGCGATCAGTTTGTATAGTTGTTCAATAGGTTAATTTTACCATTTTATTTAGCTCCGATAAAGTGTATTCAATAAAACAGGATGGTTATATCACTATCGCCGAATGTGGTAAACGGTATGGGTGGCTTCAGGAATGACGACGAGTTGCTCGTTTAGGTATATCATTCCATTATTCCCGAAAAATACAAGGAACTACATAATAGGATGATTTGATTTATCCAGCAAGTGGATCTTATAGTCACGTATATCACCTTAAGGATACTGAGGATGCCTCAACAAGTATAAAATGCGAGCTCGTATCTACAATTGTCATGCATTTTTGTCATTATATCTGATCAAATCGGTCAGCCCAACATAACAATCCGGATAATTTCTAATTACTGCAATTTCAATTAACTTTACTATTTTGAATCTGTATATATCTTTATTAAATAGAAAATGAAATATTTACTGGTTTTACTCATTTTTCCATGTAAATTATTCAATCGGCATTAAATATGTCTATCCAACAAACTCATCAATAACTACATTCAAATTAGAAGGAAATATGAAGATCGAAATCGCATCAGAAGCCGACATCCAGCAGTTGGACCAACAACTCGTTCAAATTTGATACCGAGGTCAAGACTCACTCATCGAAATGGAGAAGACTCTTATTAAAATTGAACTCCTCAGGATGCAAATATAAGATGAAAGTAACTGACATTAACAACACCAATAGCCGGATAAACTCATTCCCTCAGATGAAGTACTTTGTACTTATCCCGAAAACACGTTGGGAAATAATATGGTAACCTCTCTTCTTGGAAATGTTGATAATTGACGGCTATTTCCTTTCCATTTATGTTGCTGACGCTCAACTTGCAGCTCCCAAAATGCATGGCTTGCCGACCATCATCATATCTAAGGTTTTGCACTTTCTATATAAAGGAACTCGACTGACCATGAGAGCTAATGTAAGATTTAAAATGTGTGAATTATGCATTGAGTATAGTTATGCAAATACTATTTGAGCGTCATCCACCATCACAACGGAAAATGAGATTGGGTTTAGCTTTAGAAATACGTAAAATGATCGGTTTGAATTAGAATGAATTGCGACATTGAAATGATCACAGTTCTGCGAAAGTATGGAGCAATATAATATATAATTTATCCAGTTTGGTTTGATGCTGGCATTGAAACTGCTGTAGCGGCTCTTGTAGGGTGACACGGAGAAGAAAACGATGCAGGTAAGCTTTAGCGCAGGATATAATTTCTTATAAAGTTTATATAAAGGGACGATGATAATATCATGCCGACATAATGGATTATTATAATGAACATGAATGAAAGCATTTCGTGAGCTTCCCCTTGATATGGTGACTTGCGACGATATGATTGAAAGAGCTGTTGGGCTATGGGGAAAAGATGCGCAAAATGAACGAGAAAAAAGACTGGAGAACGCCCTTGTTTGGTAAGTTGGTTCTTCCTATCCTCTTATCTTACTTAAAATCACGGCCTGGTAATTTGGCCAAAGGAAATGTTTTGCTAGTGAAAATAATCTCCCCGGTAGCAACTAACAGCTCCTGTTAGTGCTGGTGCAGTTGAAAGCAGGCTGTGTGGCTTTTTCTACTAATGAAATTAAATTAACGATGAATGAGAGTGGTGGGTTGCTTATTACTTGAAATTGGAAGACTGCTATTTAGAGTAATTTAAAATTCGCAAATAACAGGTATCTACGAAAGGAAACAGTAATATAAATACGAGGAGGGTGGACATCAAAGAGGACAAGGATAATTCATATACCAATGCTTAGGATCTAATTAAGATAATTACAGTTAGGGTAATAATAATTAATATAACTAAATAGTATACCATACAATATGATCATTGTAAAGATGTGGATTAAGTTAAACCTGTCATATAACATTATTCATAATCAAAAGATTATCTCGAATTAAATTTTATTAAATAAATTGTGGCAATTTATTTTATCATATAATACACACGAAGAAACGAATCATATAAGTATTAAGTATATACCTTTCCACACCACACACAAACTAATAATTACAACAACAAAAATTGTAAATAGTCGGCATCTAATTCAAGAAATCAATTCCAGGAAATATTCAAGTAATTCCAAATAATTTATTAGTTACATTAGCGCCATCATATATTTAGATGCGATAAACCGGAGGTCGGTTTGGTATAATAATCCAGCACATGAGAAACTAACTGACGGGGTAAAATGACAACAGGAAACTGGCTTAATGGGATTTCCTGATAAGTGGAAATCTGATAAGTTATCAGTAAGGGGGAAGTTTGCCTTTTCATGATACGCCTTTTGGCGTCTGTAGTCATGTAGTCATGTAGCTTCACCAAAACTAGTTAACATTGAGCAGTCAAGAGGTAACACGTGAATGTAGGCAGCTAAGCCATTAACGTGGAAATGCCGTTTACAAGCAAAGAACATAAAATACTAATGTAACTAACATTGCAAGGATCACAAGATCCAACTATAAATGCTAGCATCTCTTGAGACCAAGACAGTGTAAACTCATGATCGGCTCTTATTCACCCAACGGAACCCGAATTAGCTGGATTCAAACTCCTCCGAACATTACTTTATAATTTTTAATGGTTTTAACTTGGTCAATATTTTTCATCAGCCATGAAGTTTGACATTGCCACAGAACCCGACGTTGACCAACTGGTCGAGCTCATCAACACGTGCTACTGCGGGGAGGAATCTAAGAAAGGCTGGACAACCGAAGCGGACCTCCTTGGAGGGGACAAGGTACTCCCAGTGGGTCTGCGACATTATATGCAAAAGCCACATAACAAATACCTAAAGTGGACTGATGAAGTCTCCGGCAAAATCGTTGCATGTGCCTTTGCCCAGCACCAACCCGAAAACATAATGCACATCGGGTTATTCTGCGTCCATCCCGATCAACAGTCGAAAGGCCTGGGGAGGAAAATGATGACTGCTGTGGAGGATCATGGGAGGAGGCTGAACTGTTCCATATTGAGAATACACGTGATTTCCATAAGGTCAAAGTTGATTGGCTGGTTGGAGCGGCTTGGATTTCGCCAGAGTGGCGAGCCGTTTCCACTTCCACAGCCTGATTTGGTTTTGAATCCGGAGGTGCCGTTGTTCCTTGTCTTTATGGAGAAGTCATTAGAATTGAGAAAATTACCAACCAACAAAAAATCAAGTGATAAGAGAAAAAAATGTCAAATGTTGTAACTTGAATAATGATGCATTTTTGGCTCGATGTTTCAATATTACACTGTGTAATGACAATATATAGTGTCTATTAATAAAGAACGATTCCGAAGTAATTTTAACATACTTCTTGTATAACATAAGCTTTCATTTCTTACTTGTGGCCATAAATTCAGCAGGGTCAATGTCAGGGTCTGTCCTGGGTAGCGATGAAGATTCATGTTATATAATTATCGAAGGATCCCTAACAAGGGAATTTATGATGGGAGCATGCACGTTTCCTCATGTAAAACACTGATTGTGAAAGTCATGAAGAAAAGAGACAGAGAAAAGTAAAGTTTGATGGCAAAACTTTTCTTCCTTCGTGCTACTTATAAATGAAGTTGATATATATAAAAATTGGGACAACCCAAATGATATATATCCATATCCGTATAACCCTATCACCGCCCACGACACCATAATTTCATCCCAATTTGAAAAGTTTCGCTTTGTCATCCATCCCAATTTTTCACCTAATACAGCTCTCCCTAAACACGCCAGCCTTATCGTTCAATTGGATCATTTCTGAAGGCGTGATCGGAGGAGTAAAAATACTAGAGGATTAGGATGGGGCTGCTTTTCAACTTCCTTTTCCTCTCACTAATCATTACAGTTAGGCGCTTTGTAGGCATGCACCCCACCACACAGTTGGACACGGGATTGGGATGATCGAACGTGTCGCAAAATAAAAATGGGCCAAAAAAAACTGTCTACGTATGGGGGGAAACAAGAAAATAGGAGTCCACCTTCCTTCTTATGATAAGAATCTTATCATCAATTCATATCAGCCCTGTCAGAAGAGACATGGTTCACGTAAAAGGAAAAGGAACAACTCACATGCATATATTAGCGGTTTGTACATAGCCTTATATTTATGGAAGGAAAAAACTTTCTCCCAACAAAAACTATAAAATTGCTGTCGCTGCAGCAGCAGCAACAAATTCATTCCTAATTTCTCTCGTAGTTTTTTTCATGGCTATTGTATGGTAAAGCTATATTTTCCCTCAGTGTGCTCACTTGCGAGAGCTCCCATGCTATGATAAAATATATGGACATAATTGATATCAGCATCAGCATCAATGTTGCTGCATTTCCTCAAATAATAAGTTTGATTAGTTCGCTAATTTTGTTTTGTTTATGGTCTTAATGGTCTTATATTACATGCGTAACTTTAAATTGGAGGCCCAAATGGCAAGCAGTTTGCATGTTTTATAACCTTTAGGCTAATATGAGTTAACAACAATGAAACAACATGGGGAATCCGATGGGGAACAGGTTGCTAGTCAGTTTTTATTTGCTTAAGTACAATAAAAATAGGAATAGAAGGGGTATAAATATAGATAATAATAAACCACTAGAAAGTGCAAACTTACTTACTGTGCTAGAACGGGAAATGTATATGCAAATAAAGTTTGTGTTAAGGCATATTAGGGGTAATTTGTTTCCTAATTGGTTTATTAGGTCAACGCTAGCTGATGATGATGCTTTGATCACAAGATATCACAGGACGGGTAGTCGTAAGGCTAATGGTAAGTATGATGACTCTGTAAAATGGTCTTGTTTGTTTAGGTAACTTCAATAAATTTGTAGGTATATGTAAACCCACAGAAAAAACTACAGGAAATCAATTTTTAGATTTATGGTTAAAACAATTTAAAAAAATAGATATAGTGATGTTGTTACATAATTATATACTAGTTAGGCTGTTAAGGATTTATTGTTATGATGTCATGGTTATGTTTTTTTATAATTTGTCTAATTTTAATAATGTAAGGATTATTGTAATGCCTACAGAGTAGGTTCACTTCAGGGTTCTGGTTGGAAGAACAAGTAGTAATTAATTTACTTGAAACAATACAATCAGGGCAGTCCTGCAGAGGTTATCATTATCATATCAGTCAGAGAAGAATCAGTAAATGCGAATCAGTCAAGCCCTTGTCGAGTTAAAATAATTATTACTGAAAATATGTTTTTGCTAGGCCTTAAACTGACCAATAAAAAATATGCAAATAATTACAATTTTTTTGTTAAATATATGGGCTATATATATCACATGAGAAACTTACTGACGGGATAGATCGACCACTAAAAACTGGATTAATGTGATTTTCTGATAAGTGTGCACTTGATAAAAAGATTATCAGTAGGGCGGAAAAGATTATCAGTAGCCCCTTTCATGATAAACCTTTTGGCATTGTGACATGATTACTAAATCGGATAGTGTAATAAGCGTGAATTCTATACATAAATATATTCAATATACGTATAAGCAATACTAATGTAACTAACATTGCAAGGATCACAAGATCCAACTATAAAGGCTCTCAACTCTTGAGACCAAGACAGTGTAAACTCATCATCAGTTCTTCAACCAATATAGTCATTTATTACAAGTGTCACGGGCTTAATTAATGAAAAGTTAAGGAATTAATTAAGCCATGACTCCTCCAAAAGGAAAGAAGGGAAAAAGTAGATTTACCAGGAAAAGTTACAGCTTTGAGTATCAACCGAGCTCAAGCACAAGCGAGCAAGCATTTCAGCTTTGGAATGATCCTGGAAACACACAGTTATGCCCCTTCTTCCCTCCAACGAATCGCACTCGTTTCGCTTTCATTCGCATGAGCGAAATAAATGGGATGAAGAAGCTAGAGTGAGGGAGAGGAAGGTGAAATGAAGGATAAAAGTGAAGTATCGATCGATAGCCTTGTTCATACTGACTCACGTCATTTCCACAAGGAATAAACGGACAGCTCAGCAGCAAGAAACATCTCTCCCTTGTTGCTCTGTCCTTGAATAAGCTAAACAAACACAGCCGTAATATTTTAGTCTTATTATATAACTCTTGTGCTTTGGTGATCTGAGCTTTCTTTCTCGCCAAGGTCTTTTGCACATACTGATTTTCATTTACGAAATATAGATAGGTTAAAGTTATTTGCAGAGGGACATACTTTTGAGGTGAGGAAAAGTGGATAAGTTGCCCCAACCAACTTATATCAGAATTTAGTTGGAACATTACTTCATATTTTTTGATTGTTTTAACTAGATCGATATTTTTCATCCGCCATGAAGATAGACATTGCATCGGATTCCGAC
>JAQIXQ010000892.1:0-19681 GCA_034700485.1 Pseudosinella alba
TATTATTCCAACATTAAACATTCATTGTCCATTACAAAATCCTTTTTTTCTCCTTAAATAAAAGAGCAAATATTACAAAATTTTTGTGCATTATGGAATACTGGAGTCAACAGCTCTCTCCTCATCACTTACGATTAATGTCCTTCCTAAAAAGTTTATAGACTAAGGCATATTATGCCCATTAAAAAAATAAGAAGAAAAAAATATGATCCTCTTCGTCGGTAACCAAAATTCCTCCTCATGTTCATCGTTCATCCCATCCCATGCCATATTTTTATTTCGATGTCTTCATTTTGGATAAGCTCATACGTGTTCATCCTCACATCCTCAGTCCTCATACAATAAATATTATTATGGTTAAAAAATCTTTTTGAATAGTTTGGCTATATAGTTACTTCGTAATATGATGATGATAATGATGATGATGACGACGATGACTATGAGAAGATCACAATTATATAATGATGATAAAAACGATGAGATTCTCCCCTTCAGTAAAAATTTCCCTTGGCTCGAGTCGAGTCTTAACTTCTTTGGAGGAGAATTAAAAAAGAGCAAGTCAGCCCAGTTCATTTCAGAACGGACGGTTGGGATGGGATGATGTTGTGCGTGGGAGATATATATTTTGCATGAAATGATCTGTAATAAAATTACAGCAATTTCTGCAATGACGAGTGCGAGTGTGCCTAATTGTACATGTAATTAGCTAATGTAATAATACCGATGTGGATAAATAAAGCAGGCTGTTTAGTTGGTCTCCTTGTTAATTAAGTAAATTACCACCATCCGCATCCCACCATCAACAGTTTTACCCGGAGGGCGGTGACTAAAAAAAGTGACTTGGTTTTAAATGAATTCAGGAGAGTTCCAGGGGACTCCCCCGCATTTTTGGGACGATTGTGTATGGAAATAGGAATCAGTCCGACATAGTCAATATTAATATAATCATTATCGTGTTGTTGTGCCACTTTCTCCTTTTTCCTAAAAATGTGTAATTTCTCTTTATCCTTACCCAACTTGTTTCTGTCTATCCTAGTGCCGGTGTAATTGTCCCAATATCCTCACTTAAGTACGAAATACTTTCACTTCTAAAGTGTTATCTGTGAACTGGCAGAGTGAAAGTAAGAGTGTGGCTCCAGCCGGGATCTTTTTATTTTATTTTGCAAAATGGGCAACTTCATGAGAACATTCCTGTTTATACTCATAATCTACCTAGTCCTAATTGAGATCCCGCAACCCGCCTGGAGTCAGGAACGGGAGGGGAAGCGGACCACACGGGAGGATCGAACCAAGAAGGCCTCCCTCGTCAAGAAGCTGATGAAACGAAAACCAAAGGATGGGAACATTCGCCTCGTGGACGGGACTAATGAGCATGAAGGTAATTGGAATACATTGGAAGGGAGGGGAGAAAAAATACTATTCCAGACATGGACTAATTTTTCTTAGAAGTGGGGGAGAAAACAAAATAATATAGACTGGGCTCAACAATTCAGCACTAATCACGTATCAAATTGCTCATTGTGAATGAAATTGCTTGATTGCTTGTGTCTGGTTCTGACTCCTTTTGCAATGAATCTATCTCCTTCCCGTGTCAAGTGAGTCATCATCATGATCACGAGCACCAAGCCATTCGTCCATTCATCAATTTGATTTGATATTTCACAGACGATTCATTTCATTCCAGAGAATAGAAACTGGAGTCCCAGTCAATGTTGCACAATTGCACGTAGGCTTCTTGGGATTCCGCTCCAAGTCCTGGAAAACAAAATGCCGTGGAGTATCCAGCCAGTTCCACAGTTTCGAAAAGCGCGTGGGTGACGTGCCCTGAAAGGATGGTGGCAAATTAGTCATGTTTCTTGTTGTTTTTGTCTGGTTGATACCTATTCGGTCGACCATGGTCTGATCTTGTCTTGATCATACCATGTCATATCATATTGCAGCGGTCTGGCCTAATGTTCCAACTCCAAGAAAAGTAGGTAGGTATGCGTGCACCTGAATGAAATGGATTCCCCTGTCATCATGACATGACAACGACAACATGTCATGTGACATGACATGACATGACATGATTTCATAGACACATCGCATTATCTCAAACGACTCCTCTCGAACTCTCGAACTTGATTTTAAAAACTACGTACCCAAATGTAAATGCATATTGCTCAATATTACCATTAGCACCATCATCATCGTCGTCATATTTGAGCTTTTAGCATTTCATAAATGCAAATGGGAGGGGATTCACTTTGGGGGAAATTCCAAGAAGCTTCTTCCACAGAACACTTTGTCTGCCACAAATTATCCGCTTCTTCTTGTTGATTCCCCCACAAAAGTTGGATAAAATGGAGCATGGATGGGGAGAGAGAGCAAAATTTAATTTCAATTTGGAGCAACATAACATAATAACAGTACATATTTGTGCATATCCATCACTGACTATACAAGTGAGTGAGTGGTAAACAGGATAAAGGGTTGGAGTTGGAGCTGGAGTGGAGAGATGAAAGGGAAATTGTATGATCTTGAGGAGATTTATCAAGATGACATATGAAAGGAGCACATGGAATGTCAGCATCAGGATCATCATCATATGATTTGACACAGATAACCGACCTTGAAATGTCTTGGAACACTTGCAGCCAGACACACTCGCTCCACTCTCTCTCTCTCTCTTTATCTCATTCTCTCTTCTCCAAATTCTCATATTAGTACAGATATTTTCCCTAAGTCAATTATCTTTCCCCCCGTCAGCCTGCCATTTACATACATGATTTTACTTCCATCAGCTTCCTTCCTTCCAGTTAGAGATGTGATGTTGGCTAAATATACACATATGCCAAATTACTTCACTTTCCAGTTCCCTCCACTCCTTCTTCCTCCAGGAGGGGATCTTTAAGACATATTTCTCCTCCTCGTCAGCATCACTGGAAATGTGGAACTGATTATTTTTAGGTACATAACAATATACTCATATTAATATGAATATTGTCATATCAAGTCATATAGTCATAGTCATGTTCTAATTCTTAATCAAAATGTGGCAGTGGCAACAGCACGGCAACATGTTGTCCTAATGGCTGTTGGATGAACTACTCCATTTTTACTCCAAGTTCCAGCTCATGCCACTTTGCCTACTTGGAAATGGAATTTGGATGCATATTCCATAATTCCATATCCATCCCCCCATAAAAAATATTATTTATGATATTATTTTATTCATTTTCCTTATCATAAAATGCAGATTTTTTTTCTTACTGGGCAAATAAGGAGCTACACTCGTTAGTTAAGTAGTGGAGGAAAAGACGAGACGAGAAAAAAAACAAAAAACTTTTGCATGGAGCATATGGGAAATATTAAAGTAAGTAATATCATTACAAAGCTTCTTTCCCCCTTTTGAAAAAAGTCCCTGAAGGAAGAATTAGTTGTTTTTGGTTTTGGTAGGCTTCATCGATAGAATAGCATCATCATAATCACCGCGCGTCATCCTCTAAAAGTCTATAAGAATATGAGATTGGGCTAGGCTAGACTTCCGCTCCTGCATTTAGCAACCCAGTCCATTTCCAGGAGCATGCATCGTCTAAATGGCAGCAGCGTTGTCTGGAAGAAAGGAAAATGCAGAAAGAAGCGTTTCATTATGAAATACTCCTCGTATTAGTATATGGGAGGGAGGGCACAGCGGTAGTCAAAGATTACTCCTTTCTTCTTTCACCCCTCACATGGAATGAGCCACAGACGGAGAATTATTAAATGAATTTCTTTGGAACAAGCAGAGCAAGGAACTTCCTCCTCCCAGACATTTTCCTTATTTCCGTCTTTCATCAGCTTATCCTCATCGACCTCATCATCCACATCTTCGTCCTTTTCGACTTTCATTTTCATCAGAATTTTCGTATTTTCTTGCTAAATGGAATATATCAGATCGAAGTGACGAGGCATTTGGACATGCTCCCTCAAATCCGGTCCATATTCCCATTATGGAATTAAAGAGGGAGCTAATCGTCAAAAACTGAGGTTGACTCATCGTCAATAGAGAGAGAAGTAAGACGGGAGATGAGATTATGGGAACGAGGGTTTTGCGAATTTGCAAATATTTTTTGTATTTGATTTCATATTTATGCCTACTTTCATTTTTACTCTTAGGAATGTATCATATTTTTCCGAGTTACCTATTTCGACCTTTCTTATCGCTAAAGGAAGGTAGATCTTGTAAGATATGTCATAATAATAATTTCCCTCTTGTTGTGGATATGAGGGAATATAATGATGTGGAGGCGATGTTTGATGTTTGATGAAGCTGATAATAATGATAACGATAGCAATTTTGAGTGGAGCTAGACAAAATATAGAAAACAATGTTAAATAGGTGGGTTGTATTTAGTATCGTCCACATTTCCACAGCCTTCTATCTTCATTTCTTCCTTTTCGTTCAATTTCTAATTTTTACTGTGAGGCAACGGTCTCGCTTTCTTTGTTTGATCCTACGAATGGCAAACGCCGCCCAAGTCCGATTCGATTACTCCCTTAATCTGATTTTGTGTTGGTTTCTTCTTTCAATCACAAGAAAAAATCTATTTATAATTCACTCAAATGTTCAAGTAGGCACCTAATTAATTAGACAAATGCAAGAAAAACCTGGCGCTGAAGAAACCCCGACTACTTCTCATGTTGCATTATCAAGAGTTTTGTTTTCCAATTCGTTCCCCTCAAGGTAAGCATATCGCATTACTACTAACACCTCCAACTCCAGTCCCTGCTGGTATGTTCGGTCCTCTATTAAGTACCTTCGGTTCTGGGATAAATACTTGACTTGCTATAAAAGCAGTGTCGATTTCGGGTTTTTGATTTTCGGTATGTAATGGCCACTCCAGCATCCCTTTCCAGGTTAAAACATCATCATCATCCGCATCACCATAGCCATCATATTACCAATGACATACAGCTACTTTTACTTTCTCATTCTCAATTCCCGATTTCTTCCATTTAATACAATACCATCATCATCGTCAATATGATCATCATCATCATCATCATCACTGATTTATTTTATTTTATCCCCCGACCATTCTATTTTTTTTCTTTGCTATTTAGGGCGAGTGGAAATCTACCACGACGAGAGATGGGGGCCGATCTGTGACGATGAGTGGGATCTGGAGGATGCGAAAGTGGTTTGCCGTCATCTGGGCTACACAGAGGACGCCCAACTCCAAGATATTAAGGTGGACATTAGGGCCACTCATAATGGAAAATTTGGCCCGTCTCGAGGCAAGACCCAGAAAAATATCTCTTAATGCAACACACATAAAAAAATCCCTTCAAAGACATATATTTTTTTTCTTACCCCTTTACAAAGCCACCCATCCGCACCAAAGAAAGGGAATATCCCCTCTCCCATCACTATCGCCTACAGACATTTATTTTAGCCAGTCCCTGCTTGGTAGACCCCCCCCCCCAAAAAAAAAGAACCAGCAATAGCAATAATAATAATAATGCCAGTGTAAATATTACTACTGGCCAGTGTTCCCCCCCCCCACGCAAGAGATGTTCGTTCCTTTGTGCCAAAAAAGGCAAGGACTGACCCAGATAAAAGAAACATGGCTATAGATTGAAGGAAGCACTTATAGTCTTATAAATGCTTTCATAAAATTATATAGATTTTTATTTCTGCAAAGAAACGAAAGAAGAAAAAAATCCCTCCGAAAAATAAAAACTTTTTTTCTCCGCCTTTTCCCATCCGATGAAAATCCAGAAGCTGGTGGGGCATTAGATTCCCTCTGTCTGGGATTGGATTTCTTCGGAATCCAAAAAAATGGAGAAAGCAGAACTGATCGTGAATATATTAAATCATCTTTGGCCGGACTCCCGTTTCCTTATGATTTTTTATCAATAAAAAACCTCAACATTTGCCCATAGAAAAAATAGAAGTCTTGTCCTGTCCATGTCTATAATTTAGCTATCCCTTATCCCTCCAAAAATAGAAATCTGTTCACAGCCAGTAATGATTTCAATATAATAGCCATGTCTAGCTTTATTATAAATTCAGTGAAAAACATCTCAAATAACATGATCATCATATCATGATCATGTAATGATCATTATGATGATGATCATATAATACACAAGCGGAAGCCCATTACGGCTGGATGGCGATATTAATTTGAAGACGGAGGAGAAAAAAAACATTAATGGTTTCCTTTCCATCTTTCTTTTTTTTTTGCTTTCTCTCTTTCTCTGTCTCTCTTCCTGTGTTCAACATGCCTTATTACGCACAGCCAGATATTGGCTTGACAACGTGCTCTGCGACGGGACGGAGAAGACCCTGTCCGAGTGTCGGCACGACGGCTGGGGCGTCCATGACTGTACTGATGCGGAGACGGCGGGTGTGATCTGTGCCAAAGTTAATCCCTCTTCGGAGGAATTTGTCTACACCACGAGGAAGCCGCCGCCAGCCCTGCCAAGACGGAGGATTAAAGTAAGAAAAGCTGAGTAATCAACAGCATTCCATATTACCCTTAACCAAAGACATGTATAAGTTTTAATATCATTTAGTCTTTCGAGTAGTTAGTGAGTCGAGGCATACAAAAAAAATTGAAGGAGGGAAATGATATGATATGATATGATATGATATGGCCATAAAGATAGATGGCTAGATGAAAGATGATGAAGGAATGGCATGACATGCTGACGGAATGAAGTAACAAAGGAATTGACTGACAATCTGAATAGGGGGGAAAATGTGAGAAGAAATTCAAGAGGGGGGAGGATGGGAGGAAACAGGCATATCAAATGATATATCATATCATGTCATGTCATCCCCCATATCGCATTCTCATCATATCGGTTTCTTTATTATAATATGACATATTCATGATATGATGTGATATGAATATGATGTAACGTGCAACGTGATGTGATATGATGTGATGAAGCCCTTGGAAAAAAAACTCTCCCTCTCCCTCCCACTTGTAAATGGAGCCAAGCATGAACATAGCATCATCAACGTCATCATGATAATAAGAAGGGGAAAAATATTTAGGGATATAATTTACCAACAAAGCACATAGACATTCGCAAAAAAAATGTAAGGCCTTATAATAATATGGAAGCCACTCCGCATCCCCAGTCCAATCGAATCTGAGCAGTATGAAATGAAATGAAATGAAAATGAGATGCTCTTGTTCCACAAATCAAACTTTACAAGATGGAGAAGAAGTCGGGGGGAAAGTAAATATAAGTAGGGAGATGATTATTATTTTGTAGCCCATATTATGCTTTTACTCCAGTTAAGTACTTACTTTATGTAAGATAAATAATAGTTTTCCCCCTTCCCTTGTCGATCATACAAGTTTTTGGTTTCTTTTCAATATACATATATCCATGAGATGGGATGAGATGCACTGCAAATTATACGAGTATGTACTTTCTTCAGAAGAAAAATTTTTGTTTGCGATTTGCTTTCACTTTTTTCCCGAAAAAGAGAAAGCAAACAGAGAGGAGATGGGGAGAAAAAATCAGAGACTTGTCTCGTCCTCCCTTTAGTTCCTTTTCATCTGTCTGTGTTCGTCCTTGAACGGCATTAGCATTTACAACAGACTGGCTTGGTTTGGTTTGGAAGAGCTGGGAAAAAAATTCCTAATGCTTCTATTTACTCCCAACTTATATGTATATCCCAGTCCAATTCTAAACATAAACTTAAACAAACTTTTTTGAAAGTGGGGGAAATTCTTCTTTTTTCCCTTCTCTCTATTTCCTTGAATATCTAATGCAATGGAAGAATTCTTGAAAGGATGGAGAAGATGATGAAGAAGGGGGAGAAGGAGGCGATTTTGATTTTTTTTCTTCTACTTCATCCTCCCTCCTCCTCCACTTTAACTTAACTTTTTTCCCCAAACAAATTTTTTTATTGCTATTTACTAGCGGAATTGAATGATTTCATTTAAAGTTGAGGAGGAAGAAGGAGAAAAAAACAACATTCATCCCAATTGATGGATTCGCAATAAGGAGCTATTGGATAGGAATATACATAAATATGTAGATATTTTCCCTCCTGACAGTTTCCTTCCTCTTTTATGTCATGTCATCTTCATCTTTCTCTCGCGTCTCCACTTCACAACTAACTGGCTCCCTTCCTTTGGATGATGTAAGGAGCGGGGAAAGGAGAAAGTAAAAGTAGGGCTTGGAGTTGGAGTGATATTGTTAGTTTGGGATATCTAGAAAAAGAAGAAGAAAATCTCGGGGAAAGTGCCTTTCTTCCTTTCTATTTGGGAAGAGGAAGAAGAGGAACTGAAAAGAGAAAAAAATATATCGGAGAACTTCATTCATACAAACTTCCTTTCCAACCAGTTTAGTTTACTTATGATGATGATATAAAGTCAGTCAAGTTTCCTAGTCAGTCAGTCAGTGAAATGAATATGACTATGACTGACGAATGCAGTGTCTGGCTTGAGGATGAAGAATACGAGACTGACGCTGGCCTGGCCCTGCAGTAGTATCTCCATCATACCTACTTAAGCTTGTCATCTTTTTATTTCCGAATAATATATCATGTTATGTTATATTATGGGAGAGGGTAATCACAATCAGTTTGTCCTCATCCCTTCATTTTCTCCTCTCTCCCAACCCATGTTATGTTGTATTGTAATGGATGGAGATGGAGGAAAGGTAAGGTTCAGTTTATGGAGGAGTCGCGAGATCGAGACCGAAAGACTCGACTCGACTCCCCAGTCCCCATCCCGAGTTATTGTTAGCTCCAATTCATGTGGATGGATGGATCCCATGTCAGGAGAGGAAAAATGTGACATTAGCAGACTTCATTTTATCATTTTATGGAAGGTCTCTCTCTCTCTTTACTCCATCTCCAATTCCTCCTCCTTCCTCTGGATATTTTTGGTGGATGGATAGAGATATATTTTTTATATTTTTATGTTGTCTCTATTTCTGCTTATGGTTTTTTCTCACTTTTCCGCTCCCTTTCCCCCACTCTCGTCCTCCTCATCATCATCCTCATCGTCAACCTTATTCTTATATAACTTTATCGTCATAATATGTAATGTGAGATATAACCTTCGGTGGAGGAAGAGGAATGACATGACATGGGATGATATGTGTCTCCAAATATTTTTGTGTATTATTTAGCTCAGTTTAGGTTTAGAATATAAAATAATATTTTTTTTTGTCATTTTAATATCTCCCTGGAACAATCTTGCATATTATATTTTTTTGGCTAATGTAATGCATCCTCTTATGATAATATGTGTGTCAACCTTGGGAAATGTTTCTACGTAGAAATGCTAAAAGTAGCTTATTGGTACAGATATAAATAGTAGACATGGCATCATAAGAACTTTTTTTTACAAAAGAAGGAAGATGTTATATGATATGATTTAGAGTTATGTATATTATGCTTTCTCAGACTTATCTTTTATATGTCAACTTGTAGAGCATCGAATTGAAACTTGCCGGAGGACGGGTTCCATCAGAAGGGAGAGTTATGGTTCGTCTTCATGAGGATGCCGGTAAGTCCCCAGTTTATATAAATAACATGCGACGAAACAAGAATAGTTATATTTATATCGTCTCTTTTATTCCCCCCAAAAAAAGAATATTATGAAACGACCCTCCTTCCCTTTTCCCTCCCAGCTACTTTTCCATTAAGACATAATACGAAAGTAGAGTAAGTAGGTATACAGAAATGCTAATGAGATGAGAAGAGTTCCGTTTTATTCTATTCGGGTTTTCGTATAATAAAAAGTATTTGTTCCGTAGATAAAAATGCAGTATAAAAGGATTACAACATAACATATTTCTTTCTTTTTTGTCCTTTGGTCTGAAATTAGAACGGAAAGAGTTTTAGGATAGAATGAAATGAAATGGCAAATTAGAGGATAATGATGATTTATTCCCGCTATTTAAATAAGTGTTAAATAAAAATCAATTATGGTCATGATGCTGATAATGATTTCTCCATTCTTTCTTTTATCCTTTTTCTCTCTCTAGAGTGGGGCTTGATTTGTGGGGACGGCTGGTCCAAGCTGGAGGGTGGAGTGGTCTGTCGTCAACTTAACCTTGGCTTCGCCCAGGACGCCCCCCAAACGGATTACTTTGGGGGGACCATCGGGGACGTGCTAACGACCGGGGTGAAATGCTCCGGTCAGGAGAGTGAGCTGGCGGAGTGCTACCACCACGATCATCTACTCCCAAATGCAACATTAGTTTGTCCCGGAAATGGACGTAACTTTGCTGCTGTCATCTGCACAGACCGTATGAGCTCACTCACATATAAATAGCCGTATATATCAAGTGACTCCCACTTTCTCCACTATTAACCCCCAACCCAAGCCCAACTTACTCTCTCATCCTCATCCTTCCCCGGACTTAAGTAAATAGTAGACAGGGACAGAGGAAGAGAGAAAGAGACTCTGATCGGTCCTTATCCTCAGTCTTGGCACTTTCCTAGGCCTGAGCAGGGAATCAAAAGCCCATCTTTAAAAAAACAAGAGGGATAATTATACTTTCCATGGGCTCTCCCCATCTCCAAACATATTTCTCCATATCCCCGACATCCGACCTCCCATCCATATCTTCCTCCTCCAAAGGGGGGTGTGTAACCCAACTCTGTTCATCTCTCTGCTCCCATCTTTTCTCTTTACCATCCAACACCAAACAAAAAAAAAGTTGGAAGGGATCCCTGCCTGATTTTTTCTCCCCAGTCAAGAGATAAAAAAATATCCCATATTATATTATTCTTATAAAAAAGGGCCAACTCTCAACTCTCCTACAAAAAAAGAAAAGAAAGAGCAGCATAGCCACATCCACAATCCCGACACACATTCTTAGCCACTTTTGTGCACTCCAAAGCATGACTTTTGTCTTCTGATGAATCTCTCTTGTCTGCTCCCACTTTCACCCACTTTCTATACATTATTTCATTCCCTGACAATGAGAGAGGGAGGGAAGAAGGGAGAGGGAGAAACAAATCTAGTATAAGTTTAAGCACACATTCCAGTAATAACAATAATAATAAAAATAATAATAATAATAGTCGTATTTTATATATTTATGCATTATGTATATTGGATGATGCATGCATTATTTATATCCATCCTTACGCCTACACACTATCCCAACTACAGTCAAAGATATATAAGGTCATATATGACAGCTTATCATGATGATGATGATGATGATGATGATGATATGATCCTCATATAAGTCCTTAGAAGAGAAAAAAGGGGAGGAAAAAATATATAATTCAGATCTGTCTCTTCACAAAAGGGCTAAGTAGCGGACCATTGTTTTCTATTGCTGCATTCCGAATCTATTTACTTTTTTCCCTTTTCCTTTCCTTCTCCAAGAAAGAACAAAATAGAATCAGAAGCAGAATCAGGATCAGTTAGGTTCTCTCTTTCCTCTCATCTCATGTAAGATTTTTTTATGGTCATGCCATATACATACCTGTCTTCCTTCTTGGGAGGTCCTTTCTTCCCTTTTTATTCTATTATCCAAAGATATTATTCTTGTGGAAGGGGGAAACGACAATGACAATGCACACATATAAATATAGTTACGTACATTTTTGTTTGGGGGGGGGGGGTTTATATGAGAATATGTAGGACTTCCTTTCCATTATAATTCTTTCCATCCTGAGCATGTAACATTACTGGGAAGATACTACTAAACCAAAAAAATGTGTCTTTTCATCTCGAATGGGAAATTATAAGTATAAGCGTATATCTTTACATAATCTTCATATTTTTTCTTCTCTTTTTTCCTTTCTTTGGAAAAAAAAATATCCAGGCCTGCCGGACTTAGTTCCTGACGCATACGAAGTCCAGCGCTCCACATATCTGGAGGACAAGCAGCTATTCTTCCTCCAGTGCGCCATGGAGGAGAATTGTCTCAGCTCGTCGGCTTACAGGTTGAGAAATTGCTCCCTTCTGAGTTCTCTCCTTTATTTTTTTTTTCTTGAAGATTTTATTTTTTGCTTCTGCTGGAGAGAAAGGAGATGGACATGGATAGAGAAAGAAAGAGAGAGAGAGAAAGCAATAGAAAGCGAAAGGGAAAGAAATCCTGTTAATCTAACTTTATACATATGTAACCGCCAAACTTGTATTACTTAGGACTAAATAACGGTCATCCTCATCATCACCATCATCATCATCATCATCCTCACCGTGGTGAAAATACATGTCAGGGAATAAACACGTGAAAAGGATCTAATATAAATATATATATTTATGGGTGGAATTTATGGGAGGATATTATGCTATGACTAAAAAAAGACAAAGATGATGGTGGTGATGATAATGATGAGGACGGTGGCCAACGACGTGTTTTTTGATAAACTACTTTCTCCATAACTTTCCCCCTATTAGCAGAGGGCAAGCTCCTCCTTGGACATTTAATTTACACGTGATAATAAGATCATACATTGTCCCTCCTGTCAGGTGGAAAAAGAGGATGAGGCTGATCATGATGATGAAGATGATGATAAAGAAGACAAAAAAATGAAATGCTTTTTTAGGAGGAAAAAAGTGTCAAAAATAAACTTTTTCTTGTAGGTCTCATCATAATAATGATAATACTTAATAATATGCTTGTAAACTTTTTTCCCTTCCGCTTAACTCATTTTCTCTCTCATCGTCAGTCTCACGTTCCCGTTCATTCTCTCTCTCAAGTTCCTACAAAAGGAGCGAGACCGACGGGGTTTATACATGACAACGTCTTATTCTTGGCATGATGTGATGGCATGGCATTAGATGAAACAGTTTCTAGTTAAAGTAGAGGACCGAACTATGGAGCTCACTCTCGATCTCCAGTTTTAGGATGAAGATGAGACAGATAAAAATGATAGGGATTATATAAGAACTCCAAATAGGTATATTGATTTCCATTAGGCTAGAGCTACAGATTAGTACTAGTTCAAGAGAAAGTACCGGAGAGAAAGTTTCGGCTGAAAATAAAAACTACTGCTCAAAAAGGAGTAGAGGAAATATTTATCAAAATCCTTTTTCTCATCTTCCCTTCTCCGAGTAATTGGATAATAACAATGGAGTAATTGGAATAGACTCAGGTGGCTGGTTGGATTCCGGAAATAGGGATAAACATAAATAGTTTAGAGGATGGCGGAATGCCGAGAAAGACAATTCTCATTTTTAGCCATATAGGCAGTTTTAGTTCTGGAGATAGATATCGTTCAGTGGCCATGCCATGATGCCATCATACCAAGCTTGTTGTTTTTCTTATTTTTTCTTCATGGGAAATTAGACTCCTTCCATATCTATTACTTTGTTTCCAGGCATGAGAGTGCGGGCCAGTATGGATGGCATTTGGAGTCCAGACGACTGCTCCGATTTACGGCGAGGATCGTGAACAAAGGGAATGCCGACTTTCGACCCGCCATCCCCAAGCACTTATGGCAGTTTCACGCCTGTCACATGTAAGTCAAGTGAAAATGGAAGGGATGGGTTGGGAGTGAATCTTGTTGTTCCCTTTCCACTTTTTGAAATGAAACCATACAGATAAAAATGGGAGCAGGATAACAAGGAGAAATGTAAACCTGTTACAGTTCCTTGAGCTTTGCTTTGCTTTGCTATAAGCTTAATGCACTTTTTTCTTGGACTAATTTGCAAACTTTTCGTGATATGATCATGTTGTTGATGATGATGATGATGATAATGAAACTTGAAACTTTATTTCAAACAGGAGAGGAGAAAGGGAAAATTAACTTGAAATTAATTTCGGTGAAAGCAAGTACCTACCCATCTACATACATACTTATGTGGAGTGGAGTGTGCTCACTTTTACATAGATGTAGATAATATCAAAATAGTTGTTAATAGTGAGTGGGTGCATTATCCCTTTCATTATAAACTCCTTCTTTCAAGCTAATCAACATCCTAGTCATAATTACTTCCTAGTTAAAGAAATATCATCCTCATTGTTGGCGGATCACATACCTAATAGCTAATCGTAAGTACAAAGTGACTAATTGACTATATGAGCATGGGTTTACATACAACTAGGGAGATTAATGCTCTTAAGATGCAGTTTCCAGTTTGAAATTAGGAAGATGATGATGATGATGATATGATGATGATACGGTTGTCCTTTCTCCCTTTAAGTTTCTTCTCACATGCCTGATATGATTCAGCTCATTTCAGTAAAGCATTAGTACATGTTAGTTGAAATGTACTGATGATAATGGTAATCCCGTATTATCGTTAAGTTACATAGTTTCCAACTCTAAACCTCTCCAATGCTGATTACCAAAATTTAATTTATTTCAACTAAATAGGGAAATCATCTAGCATGGATCAGCATAATATGTCTAATTACATTTGAGTGAGTGTAAAATCATTACCGGGGATTTGCACAGAGAGAAACAGATAGTTAGACATAGAAAGAAAGAGAGGGAAAGGAGCTCACTGGAAATTATACTTTTCTCCTTCACATCATCATCATCATCATCATCATCATCATCATCATCATCATCATCATCTCCCAAGCCATTAAAGAAATTAGTTTCCGAGTCATCTAAAAAGTGAAGGAAATATATTAACTTAATATGCATCCTGTGGAACAGTCAGTGGAACAGTAGGAGAAGAGAGAAACTACTGTGGAGGATTATATAGGTAATCAGTTGGAATCCCTTCGCATATATCCCATCTGAAAAAAAATTGATGCTCATATGATGTGAAATATGCAAGGAAATGTGAAATGTATTATCATCATCCTCATCATAATCCTATATGATATGATGTGATATATGGTCATACTTATACATCCTTCCACTGCACTTTGTACTAACTTATTTCATATATTTTGGGAAAATGATAACGCATCCATAATGATGATAAGTTTCCTCCTCTCTCTCCCTGCCCATATCCCTGCCTGTCAACACCTCCCACCATTCAAAATCTTGTATTCCGCATGAGTTATGTTATAATTTTTGGAATGATAAGATTTGCTCAGGGATTTTAATGCTGATGAGATGGCTTCCTGTTTCCTTCTTCTCAACCGACTATGTCGAATATATTTTGCAATAACTCTCGTAATACTAAATCTCCCCTCTCAAATTCCTCTCTTCTCTCTCGATCCTCCTCGCGTCCTTCTTCATGGATTATTTATGGAGTTCAATGACGGCACATGCATGCATCTACTTAAGCCTGGCATATCGGACCTACTTTCCCCAGAACTTAAGTTATATAAGAGCTGGAGCCTAAAGAGCTTTAGATAAATCTATATATGAAATCATACCACATTTTCTATCGATTTTATTTATCCCATCTTATGCATCGCCTCCATCCATCCACTTGGTCATGAGTACGAAAAAAGTCTCTATGGATGGATGGGAGACGACAATCATGTGGGAAGGAAAGATGTGTATTCCACATTTTTTTAAAGAAAAAAAGCATTTGTCTCCCTCGAACAAACCACCGTCACCAATCTGGAGAAAGCTCCCACTCAGGATCAGCATATGCATCTCAACCTGGGAGAGAGAAAAGAGAGAGTGAAAGTGGGCGAGAGATTTGGAATTATGAATATGCATGTGGTGGTGGCATGGCTCATGGAATGGCATAGGAGAAACCTAAAAGGCCTGTCCCTCCTTGTGAGGATAATAAAGAGAGAGGGAAAGTCATTATAATCGTTATCACCATCACATCACATCTTGCATATTATTATGCATGCGTCCTTTCCCCTTCATCATCTAGAAGAAAAAAATCTTTCTTTTGCCATTTAAGTTTTCTCTCTGTTCCATCTCAATCTCCATCTCAATTCTATTCACTCACTCCATTTCATACAAATTTTGTATTTTTGCATAGCAAGAGATTGAAAAAAAAACAGCAGCCATTATGCATTTTCAACAGTTTCCAGATACAACTTTCTCCCAACTCGTGCTAAACTTGTAACTGTTTGTGCTCTGTTCTTGCTTATGTATTAAATGGGATGAAATTGTTTTTTCCTGCTTGGGCAAAATGGATTAACTCCGAAGACGTCTAGAAAGGAGGAAGGAAGTGTTGGGGGAAAACAAGGAGAATTACCTAAATTTCTCCGACACCCGGGCGGATATGTTGATGCTGATGTTTCTGATGCTGCTCCTCCACAAAACTTATATGGATAGATATGGATATGCATTTATATGGCTAATCTCAAATCTTTCTCCCTCTCAGCAATTTTCTTTTTTGCATTCTCCGACTTTCTCCATCTCTCGCCTTATTTCTCCCCTCAATAAAAAATGCATGGAATGAGATGAGATGACTGTTATTGTTGTAAATGCTCTTGCCACTGCTTTCTCTCTCCCTCTCTAAGTCCATATCAGTCCAAATCCAAGTGCCCCTATGGCTATGGCTATACTCACTCTGCTCTGGATAAATTAGATCAGTTTAGAAGTAGGAGGAGGGGGAGGATATGTATTCCATCCAGTTCAGAGGAGGAGAGATTTTAGGGAAAAGCTTTGTGTCCGTGTGTGTTTGTCTGTGCTTGAGAGAGTTGAGTTAGGAAGAAGAAAAAAAACTTTATGTTTATATGAGTTGTAAATATGTATGATGAGGATGATGATAATAATCACGTTTATAATGTTTCACCAGACACACAAGAGGAAAAGTTGTCTCTCCCTCCCTATCCCTCCTCCAGGTTCCTTTTCTCTCTCTCACTCTCTCTCCAACTCCGTGCCTTGGCTGAGATATGTGTCATAACTGAATTATGTTATGGTGAAGTGATTCTCCTACAACAACTTTCTCGGCGACTATACTGCCACTTCCCTCTCCTTTCCCTGGGCTCAAAGAGATGATCATCACGACTATGACTATGACCATGATGGTGATGATGATGATCATGTTGAGCATGATGATATGATGATGTCTGCGGTGGCTTGGCTTGGCTTGGTGCATAGTGGACCACTTTCCTCCAAAATGGTAATGTGATGTATGGTTCAGTTTCCTTTCCCTTACTTTTCCTCCATATTTATCCCCCGACTGGGGAAACTCCTTCTCCCAACCACTGCAACTGCCACGACTCCCATCCACCAAGGATCATCATCATCATCATCAGATGAGATGATGTGCCCGGCACAGACTTTCCTTATGTACGTTTACTTCACACCAGCCACCACCAGCATTCCGCCACCACCACCACCATCATGGACAAATGTATTCCCATTTCCCGAATATATTTTTGTTTCCATATCATGGGAGCAAAGAGAAAAACAGGCTCTTGTCATCTCTCTTCTCTCCTTGCATTTGTGTTTGTTCGTGTCCATTCTTTCTCTCTCTGGTGACAACATAGTTTACCATTTCCATCCTAATATAATATCCTTTCCACTTCTATATCCCTGTTCCCTACCCATTTCTTATTCTATTATCATTGTTTGGTTGGTGGGGGAAAATATGTATGGCAAGTTGGGAAACATTTTCGGGACTCTGATATGCTCACATATAAATATAATATAATCCTTATGCTTTCCCCTGGTGATATCCCATATAATATGATCTATGACTTTTACTCCAACTTTCAGAAGCTATCTGACTGTCAAGCTGAATAGACCTGTTTTCAGGAGCTTGTGCTTCTCTACAAAGTACCTTATTTCTTTTTACCAACGCAGCCCTAAGTATAGCTACCTAAAATGAGTGTTGGCCACTCTCCAAAAAAGAACATCAAACAAATAAATATACCTATGACGAGACTCAGTCAAAGCACTGAAATGGCTACAAACGAAAATGAAACTGAGCAATCCCAGCATTCTGTTCATCACAGTGATTGTGCAAATGGAAATTTAATGGACTTTTCCGAAAATAGGGAAAGTAATGAGAGTGATAGTGATTACTCAATTCATGATTATGAAGATGAGGAACCGGGGCTAGTGAATAATAGCCAAAATGAAGCTTTGCTCAGCGACAAAGACAAAGCCTTTCTAGGCATGATGCAAGCCTCTATGTCTGCCCTACTAAAAAACGAGATGCGTGGTGTGAACAATAAACTTGACTCATTATCCAATGTTGTTCAAACCAACTCTGTCAAAAATGACATTCGTTTTGACAAATGTGAGAGTAATATTTTTACACTTAAATCACAAGTGAGAAAGCTGCAAAGTGATAATGAAAAGCTCATGTCAGAACTGCGTGAAAAAAACATTATTATGTTTGGAATCCAAGACTGTGAGAGTGAATCTCCCCATCAATTACTCAAAACAGTTTGCAACATACTTAAGCAAATAATGCTCAAATCCACTAATCCCACTTCAATTATCACACCTGACAAAGTGTTCCGTATGAGTAAATTTGTACAAGGAAAGAACAGAAATGTGACAGTAAAGTTCGCAACTATATCTGATCGTGATAAGATCTTTGACAACCGGGATCATGCTACCACGCCAATCATCATCAAAGCCGACGTCCCGTTCACTGTTAGAAGAGACCATGCCATATTGAAAAAGAAGGAAGCCGAGCTCAAGCAGAAAGGAATTCCCTGCAAAGTTGACATGAAAAATAGGGAAATCGAGACAAACGGCGTTATCTATCAAGTCGATGATGGTGAATTACAACCCAAACCCACCAGTCCTGTGCCAGCCTCATCTTCCACATCCAAAAGGGGACGGGGACCCTCAAAATCATCAAATACTCACCAACCCAATCCTAATTTTTTAGGATTGGACTCTCTGCGCAAAAGACGAAAACCGGAAATGGAAAACAGCGCCCCGAAGAAGCCAAGAAAGTCAACAGGACCAGGATCTCAAGTCCCCCCGACCCATCGTTAATCCACATCTATCCTGCGGATGATCACACGGATAACAAACGGAGCCTTCTCATCGGACATCTCAACATTAGATCAATTCGGAAAAATTTTACTCAATTGGTAACTCTTTTAAGCATTAAAAAATATGATATTTTTGCAATAACTGAGTCATTTCTAAAACCCCATCATCAACTATTAAATATACCTGGCTACAAAATAATACGAAGAGATATAACTAGTAGAGGTCAAAGAGGAATTGCAATTCTTGTCAGGGATTTTCTTAAGGTCAGATCCATAGATTGCAATATTCATATAACTGATAACATAGAATTCATGACAATAAAAGTACAACTTAATTTTAACAAAAACATTCATATCAGTTGTTTGTATAGACATCCTGATTACCTCTCAAGTATACTGGAGGATGATTATCAGTGTATTATAAGTCATATTGAATATCTAAATTCTCTTCCTTTTCAATTTGTATTACTTGGAGATTTCAACTTGCGAGAAAAATTCCTAAATCCTATTACAGAATACGCAGAGCAAGCAGGCATAAATCAACTTATCAATAAACCCACACGTTATCTCAGTATACTTGATTTAATTTTTGTCAAGGAATGTTCAACAATTTTTAATGCAGGCGTTTGTAATACGGCTATATCAGACCATCTTATAATTGAATGTACAATAAGCTGCAAAGTACCTCCTCTTCAAAAGAAAAATATTCAATATAGAAGCATTAAAATCGATGATATATACAATATTCAAAGCAAGCTAGATTGGGCTTTTACTGTTCCGACTGACAATGCACTACACACGATTGACTGCGTAACTGCTATATTTAATAGCATTTGTCCTATACAACACAGGCAAATCTTTGAAAAGCATTTTAAACAAAGACTCTCCGATCGTAGTAGAAGACTTTTTAAAAAAAGCCTAGCTGCATACAGAG
>JAQIXQ010000893.1:0-19662 GCA_034700485.1 Pseudosinella alba
CTTTCTCTAGGGGAAAGACAGGTCCGGATATGGTTCCAGAATAAAAGGCGACTGAATAAGAATGGATTCGACGGTGATGTTAGTGTTTCCATCGTTAGTTGCTAAGTTTCGATGTAAAAGTCACATTGTTTAGGAAATAAGTTTCTCCCTTTATATGGCTTATGCAGTTTGTCGCGACCGAACTAGTTGCTGGGGCCATTACCATGTACCAGAAGGAAAAGCCGGCCATTCTTGGATCAGAAATTCAAAGAAAATTGATATGGACAGGGCTATGTCCCAAACAAGATCCGCCATCGGTTGCCTACATTTCAAAGTAACCCCAACGAACAAGACTCATTTTATTTTTCGTCACATCCTTCAGTACTTGGGTAATCTAATATCATATATGTCCACAGTTTTATGCAGACTAGAACGGGGGGTGAGCTACACCAGCCCCCTCCCCCCAAAGGAGACAGAGTCAGCGGAATAGAAGAAAGTAATTTGGGGACTAACAATAGGGATGTTGTTGTCACATCAGCTAATGATAATGGCAACAGCAACGTCGGGCATTTAGTTGCATCCCCTGAATCAGGTAAAACTGGAAATAGGAGGATAAATCCAAACACAGGTAAAGTTATATTTTAGTGAGCTTTTCCCATCATGTGGGTAATTTTGGCCTAGTTATACAGAAACAAAATTTAAAAAGAAAAAAAAACTAAAAAATAATAGAGGGGAATAAGCCGTTGAATATCAAGATGGAATCCATTGACTCGGATGCGGAATTAACTTCTGAATTTGGGGATAACGGACAACAAGAAGAAGGAGACACTTTCTCCATAAGCAATGGCTCTAATCCCGGTCATTCGGGTCAACTCCATGTGTCAAAAAGAGGTGAATATAAATATATACCAACAAATATCGCCAAATACAGATGAGCAAAATGATGTCAATATTGACCAGCTAGCGTAGTTTAATTCAGCACTAATTTATAACGCATTTAACAACCAATTGATTTTGTTTGTTTAATTACAATTATAAAGGTACAAGGAAGCCAAACCGATATCGAATCGTTTACACCCGTAATCAAAAATGTGATCTGGAAAAGGCATTTGGCTGCGGGAGTTACCCATCTAATGAAAGACGACAGGAGTTAGCGACTTCACTTTCACTGAGTATGGGACAAGTAAAAATATGGTTTCAAAATAGAAGAATAAAAGAGAAAGCTAAGAAAAGGAAAAGTTCAGTCCAAAGTGAAAAACCCGAAGAAATCACGAATTCATTTATTGAGAGCAATTCAGTTGTCGGGCGACGACTTGGCTCATCGTCAGGTAAAGTAATAATTAATTACGCTCTCCCTAGATTTTGGTTTAATACAATCAGGCAAATAAAAGTCAAATAATAATTTCAATTAAATAATCAGAGGCGATATATCAGATCGAGTAAGTAATGTCGGGTCGAATGGCAAGGTTCTATATTCACAAACTCAACAAGTCAAAAATGGCAATCTCCGGTCTTTAAAAAGTATACTAGGTAGGTTTTTAAATTTAATTCATCCAATCATTATTACCCAGATGCAAGCAGGCACTGTCGAACCGTTTACACCCCTGAGCAGCAGATTGAACTGGAAAAGGAATTCGGTCAAGACAACTACCCGGACAGGAAAAAGCATGAAGAGTTAGCGCAGCTCCTTTCTCTGAGTGAAGACCAAGTGATGACATGGTTCGGCAATAGAAGAGTAATGAAGAGGAAGACAAATTTAGGGGAAAGGAACATAGATGGGGTCACAGACTCAAATAAAGGTAATGGTTTTGCTTTTCTTCGTACATTTCACGGAATAATTTTAATTATAAATCTAATTTCAAGTCTAGATCCACAATCACACAAAACATTATCGACTAACATATTCAATTTTCAATTCGTGCTAATGTTGTAAGGTTCGAAACGTCGATTTGCTTGCACCATTAAGCAAAAGATCGAACTGGAAAAGGCATTTGGGAAAGAACACTACCCAACGCAGGAAGCTCGAAAAGTGCTGGGGAAGCTCCTTTCTCTGAATGACGAGCAGGTGTGCGTATGGTTCGGTAATAGAAGGCGAAAGGAGTGGAAGACATGTGTGGGGGGAAGCAATATAGACGAGGCAAAGGACTCTACCAAAGGTAAATAATGTTATTGCGTATCGTCTGTATGATTGGGTGAAATTAAAATCCAACTTGCAAGCCATCGCTAAATTAATTTGGGGAACATCAGGAATATTGTACATGCTTTGGTATTTATTTACATTAGGTTATACTCGGCGACAAAGAGGTAGAACGCGAAACCTTTACACGACTGAGCAAAAGACTGCACTGGAAAATGAATTTGGCCGCAAAAATTACCCCGACAGGAAAAGGAGAGAATACTTAGCGCGGCTCCTTTCCCTGAGTGAAGAGCAAGTGGAGATATGGTTCACCAATAGAAGACAAAAGGAGAAGAAGAAATATTTGGAAGAAGACATCATAGTCGAAGACTCAAGTAATGATAATGCCTTTGTCAATAATTATCTGCATAATTTGGTCGAAAGGGGTGACGTTCCATTGTAATTACAGTTCACTGGCAAATTCGAAGTGTAATCCATTTCATTACTAACTTTGTTTGATTCAATAATATAGATGTAAAAAAAGCAACACCATATTCGCTTATGACCAGTGATCAACATGGAGGGGAGTTCAATGCTGACACTTAACCTGTGTGCGATCGACGAATGGAAGGCGACTGTACCCCAGCTGGCACGACACATGAAGGAGCAACATGACATGGGAGCCAAAATGATGTGTTCTGGAAGCAATTTCCCAGGGTTAATAGTAATCGTATCAAAAAAATAGCATTCAATGTTCAGGCCAATAATAACTAAATTAGTGTGCATGTGTGATCATTATATGTAATTTATTTATGTATTAAATTTTCTGAATTCGGAAATTTCACATAAGAAATCCCATAAGAATTTTTTCTTCTCAAAATTGCCCATAGTATCCAGCCACTATGCACAATCGTAATGTCTACCTAAGACGTACCTAGTGTAGAAATATGGAGCTGATCGGTTCTTACATGTTCCATGCATTACCTTGTTAGTAAAATAAATTATTAAAAAATTGGGTTTCTTACCACGGTGTTATGCAGGGGATGCTGGTCAAACGAGGACTATAATTTACCACATTCATAGCGACGCAAGTTTTCGTCTTCCATGATATTGACATTTGTTTTACTGTGGATTTGGCAGTTTTTGGCAATTTTAGTTACAACTTAATACTTTGAATTGAGCGAGTGAGCAGAACAAGCCAGAAAAGAAAGCAAGGCCATGAGTTAGGTGCTTTCTTTTACTCGCACCATAATACTGACCGTGAGATAATTGTGCTCAATAAAATATATTGCATTGCCAGACCGTATCTTAGTAGTTTGTAGGATGCAAAGGAGGTTCAATAAAACCCATCTCGGAAATGCAATATAACCACCCAATGCATGGCTAGCATTTCTTCTATAACAGTCTTCCCCTCTCCCTTTCCATTTTATTTTATTACTAAATCAATATGACTTATGTATTATATTATAGATATTGGTACATAGATGGTTCGGCAAAGCATTTTAAACCCTTTTCGGTTACTTCCAAACTTTCCCGTCCCACTGATATATCCTAGCAATGCATAAAACAGATAATAATATTTGCCTTTACATTTATTTTAGTTGTTTGTCATACACACCACACCAGCTATAATATCAAAACATCGTTCACTTTCGGTTTGTTTGTTTTTATTTTGGAAATAAGCCTGTAAGGTGGTTGCAACTTGCAACTTGACAATACTTAATTAAATTAGAAAAAACGAGTAACTAATTGTCATTACTCAAACAAATAAATGTAATTTAAATTCATCGAACAGTAACATGTTGAAGCCCTGTATAATCTGCTACAGGGTGTCTGTCACTAATGCTTGCGATAAAGGTGACGAGGTCTACAAGCGTCAACATCTTCGAAGATTTTTCCAGTTATTAGGAAGACATTTCGGGCCCGATCACGGGGGAATGGTAAATGACTCTGAAGCTATACTACGCAACGATCACGTTATCTCTGCAGGACTTTTGCCATGTGAAGATTGTCAAGTAATTTTAGAATCCTGTTGTGAACTCTACCATTAAATGAAGTCAGCCGAGCTTCTCCTGAACTGGAAAGTGGAGGAGTTGAAAAATGTCATGGTCAGTGCCCACAGAGTTCCGACAAGGATGAAAGAGTTACGCAAGAGTGTGGAGGGACTGGGTATTGACGAGTTGATTACTGCCGATGAGATAATTGAGTTTAAGAAGGAGCTAATCAAAAAATGTAATGCTGACGTTTCGAAGTTTTTTAACTTTTAAATAATGTTCTTATAACCCCCAAATGACATAATTCATATTCTTTTCCATTTTATATAGGCTACAAACATACGCAGTCCTCCTATCCGAAACTTTCACTTAAAAAGTGTGACAAGGAAGCAGAACCATTCCAAGTCCAGGCAAACTGTCACAATTCCAATGATATAATGATAAGTAGGATGGGTGACGACAGGGAACCAGATACCACCCAAATGGAACCCATCAATCTGGATGTTAATTCCCAAATGTCAGATGAAGTAGGTCCTGCCTCGCCTCAAAGTACACACTCTGATATCTTGGATTGCAGCAGTGATTCTGAATATTATAATGAAGTTGGAGATTTAACTAATCGCAAGGAAGAAGAAACTACCATAGAATCAGGTGAAGTCCAAATAATGGTAATTACTTCAACATATCAACAGGAATAATGGTTGTTGGTAATTTTATGATTATAATGGAGTCGACTTATTCAATTTACAGAAAGTATTGGAAAAGAAGAATATGTCAATTCTGAGACCCATTACATAAGTTTGAAGACAGAATGCAACAATGATGAATGTGAATCAATAATATCTAAAAATGAGACTGAACAAGGAAGTTTTCTAGATGCCACTCAGGTTATAAAGGAAAACGTCCCAGATCCAGCACAACGACTTCCACTTCCTCCAGAAAATTTCACAACAACCAGTTTACTTGGATCCATTCTAAATAAAGTTTCCAATTACAAGAAAGAAGAACCATCCATTCCGATGAGCGACATCTTGACGAACCTATTGCGGGACGGTATATGCACCAAGGATAACTTACCGTCCATTCATTTCATGAACAGGTAAAATTCCATAAATTTTTCCTCTGTATTTTTTAACATTTTAAAATAAAATTACAAGCTAAAATGTGACTTGACTTAATAGAAAATTACCATGTCGTGTATAGAATCCTCAAATTAAAGTCAGAATGCACTAGTACTCTACTAACAAGAAAAGGAAAGAACGTGAACCGAAAATTCAGCAGGTCCTCAATTACATTACAGCAAAAGCTCCAACTAGAAATGGAGTATCAAGTGGGCCATTACCCCAACAGAAAAAGACGAACGGAGCTTGCAGTTGCACTTTCTCTGAGGGAAAGACAAGTCCAGATATGGTTCCAAAATAGAAGGCTGCGAGCTCGAATTGGTGCCAATGTTAGGCTTATATATTATTATTTAATTCCAATGCAATAATGACATTTTCCTTGCCCAGAAAATAATGTTCTGATATTGTGGCTTAAGCAGGTTGTCGGAACTGAGATTGTTGCTGGGACTGTTCAGCAGTACGAGAAAAAAAATCCGACAATTCAGGGATCGGAAATTCGAAGAAAATTTGTAACGGCAGGATTGACTCCCAACTATGACCCTCCATCGGTTGCCCACATTTCAAAGTAACTCGATAAATCAGATTATATATTTATAGTCAGTGACCCCCTTTGCTTTATGTACGCTCATTTTATGCATGTCCACAGCTTTGTGCACAATAACTCAAGGGAAATAGAAGTAGCACATCCCCCACTCCCTGATGTAGGTAATGCCATACATCCGATTCGTGATGAGAAGAAATTGGACACTGAGGAAGTTGAAGTTGTCGACATTTCGGATAAGGATACGGATAGCTGCAAAAGCAACGTTGTTGATTTATCTTCATCCTCCAGATCAGGTAAATGTATTATGTTATTGTTAGTTTTGCTGCAAATTATGTCGGGCAGGTCAATCAGTTATTGGATTTTACTTTATCAATAGGGAGCAAGAAACGAGAACGCACCACATTTATTTTTCAGCAACAGAGGAATCTTGAAATTGAATTTTGTCGAAGCAGCTACCTAAACCCGGAAAGAAGGAAAAAGATTGCAGATTCCATTTGTTTGGGTGAAAAACAAGTTCGTCTGTGGTTTCAGAACAGAAGGGCAAGGCTTAGGAAAGAGAAAAAATCTGATCCTAAGCTTGAGCTCGACAAAACGTCCGTACACTGTATAACAAAGATAAACTAACTGTAAGTTGTTAAATAAGATATGTGAATGTCTGCGCTGTCAGTTACTGTCTAGCAATTATTTTTTATTACAATTTATATCATCTTATGATAAATCTTATTTGTCCCATCCTTGTAGCATACTTTGTCGCTTATTAATGAATGCCATTTATTGAAGAAACTGTAATTCAGTGGAAATAAAACGTGTTTGCATGCAATAAATTCTTGCCTACTACTAATACTTTAAACTTGGAGGAAATATAATATACATTAAATACTTTTATAGCTAATTAATTACTGTTCATTGATATTTGTAAAAGATATAAAGTGAAATAAATTTTTATAACATTTACAACGACCGAGATGAATATCAGCTTAATACTACATAACTTAAAATTAATAATACAACAGCGTTAATTAATTAAATGTGTAAAGGCGAAAGGTAAAATATAACTGACTGAACTATGCAGATAAGCCCATCCAAAATTAGAGATTGAGGAGTAACTAGTACTGCATTTTAAGTTTCTATTTGTACATGTCAGTAATTAGTACTCATGATATAATTATAAATTAGCGTCCATGGGTGTAATTATGCCCCCGTTCAATCCCTCGACTAATGCTATGCTCTACTCCATTTGCTGGGAATTTTGTACTAACTTTTATTCAAGCAACCCGATTATCATTATATCCCTACCGTATTGGTAATTAATCGTGATAGCAGGTATTCTGAGGAATAGGTTCTACTCCTCTTTCTGGTAGGGCTATCCTGGATCGATCCTGAAACAAAATAGAGTGTGAAATCTTTATCATTTACAACTGTTTGGAAATAATAACTTACAAACTATGTAAAGATAAATTTCTCAACCATGACAGGATGAAGCAGTAACTGTTTCAGCTCCCTCATCATCAAGAATCCATGGAGAACGGAGATCTTGTCACAGTCGTTTGCTTCAAAACAGGTTAGCTCTGTCAGAATAAAAATCATTCCAAACTACTTTATAACATAGCCAAATTTAATTATTCCAAATTCAATTATTATTAAACATTACACAAACTGACTTTCCAAGTTGGTAACATTTGCTCGAGTTTCATCCCCCATTGCATCCTGCCTCGGAATGTCTCCAGGCATAGTTCCGATAACTCCGGTGTCCGTTGGATCACTTCCATGTACAACAACGGTTCTGAGAAGTGCCCAATGCTGACAAATAATATAAAACTCTAAACGACGTTATCTAATACCAACTCCAATGTCTGTACGTTTGGAAGCCACTTCCCCAATCTCCTGACATCCTCCGCGCTGACTTTAAAAGCCATTTTAAATTCTGTCAACCTCAACAGTTGCAAATTGGTCATCTCTTCCGAATCTAATGTATTGGAAACTATTTGGGTTGGCGGGTGACGATGATTCACGTGTGGAAAATCCGAAAACTGCACCAGCCTAAATTGACAGGCTTGCCAGATTCGGGGTGTATTTAAGAAATTCCATACCCCCGAGAAAATCATCATCGATGGCAATCACCAACGTTTCCAATTTTCTTACAGGAGTCCGAAATGGGAACATCGGGCCCGTATTGTCATATTTACAGGCACTAATTGACATTAGCGAGTGGGCCTGTAACTCAATAAATTCTTGGACGAGCTCTTTGTCCAAGCCTCCATGCAGATCGAAGTGGACCCGCTTTATAGGAATATTGCAATCCTGGCGAATAATATTTGCTTTCTCCATAATAATATTTAAACTTTTATGATCAGTTCGGTTCAAACTAGTTCAATAACGTAATTTTAAATAACTTTTTTTTTAAACTTGTCTTTACATTTTTCACCATCCTCGTAATCAAACAAAATCATTAAATGATTTAAATAAATCCATTGCCCATTGATAAGTGATGGAATGGGATTTGTGTTGGTGACCAAACTCAGCAAAATGGACCAAAGCTCATATGTTTGACATCTACTCCATATAATATTTCTCAAATATGTTCCATACAACGGAGCACTTCCACTTGCTTTATAATAAACCTACCAAAATCAATGACAGAAGGGGAAATAGAACGTTCAACTCACCTGATGACTCACAGGATCGCATCGGAACAGATCGTAGTATTATATTTTACTTGCCAAGTCTCAATGCTTGGTCAGGGAAATGTTTTTTTTTTATATTTTAAGCAGACTGGTCAACCAGTGTATATTAACATATTAAGTGTACATTCGATCAAAAGAGTAACTGTCACGACTTGCATGACTTCTCTCCAGGATTAACGCCATTGGTTATATTTTTTAATCATTGGCAACTCTCTTTTCCAACATGCTGTTGTAGGGTGTACTTTCTTGCAAACCTCTTCCCACAAATCTCGCAGGAATAGGCTCGTTCCTTCGTGTGTCCTCGAATATGCTTCTCCAATTCGCTAACCGCCTTCCAGTTCTTGTTACAGAGTCCACAAGAATACATCAATTTCCCGGTTTGTGGGTCCAGTCGTTTGGGATAGTGCACATAATTGCCTCTTCTGTATTGACAGGAATATCGGGTCCCCTGTTCCCTCACTGAAGTATGTCCCTGGAAGCCCACTATTGTTTTAAATGTCTTGCCACAGTCATCACACTGGAACTTATGCTCACTAGAATGCACAGTGCTGTGGCTGCGCAAAGACCAGTCGTTTGCAAAATCCTTTAAACAAATTTTGCACTGAAATTGTTGTTCACCTAAGTGCTTTCGCATATGATCAAATAGCTTTTCGTTCCTATGGAACTTGGAGGGACATAATTCACAACCGAATTTTTTTGATTGGCCTGGGTTTGACTTGTGTCTTTTTGTATGTTCTAATAAAGTTGACTTTTTTGCAAACTCCATTGGACATAAGTTGCACAGATTGGGACGTTCGCCTATATGAGAGATAAGATGGCGGTCCAAATGTTGCCTCCTGGGGAACAATTTTTGACAAAAGATGCACTCATGTCGATTGCTTGTATTGGGATCATGTTTTTCTCTGACGTGCTCTCTGAGTACCCTTTCTTCTTTGTATCGATTGCCGCAAAACTCACACTCAAATGGTTTCCCTTGGAGGGAGTGGAAGGAAACATGCTGTCGAAAGTACCACCCCGACCCTGAGTGGTACTCCTTCCCACAAATTTCACACCTAAATTGTTTCACCCTTCCGGAATGGGATAGCTCATGGAGCATGAGATCATTCTTATAACGGTATGTTTTGGAACAGGATGTGCAGCTAAAGGGTCTCTCACCAGTGTGCTGTCGTTTGTGAATATTTAAGGCACTGATACTACGACATGCCTTACTGCAAAATTCGCAAATTAACTTTCCACTTGAACCTTCCATTTTGCATAATTATAATAAACTGTGTAGTACTTGCAAGTACAAACTATTCCACTGAAGACTGATTCAAGTCACACATCACAAGCCATGCATATAATAATATATTGACCAATAGCTTTTTATTCTGCGTAGTAGTCTAAAGCTTAACTTTGACTGCCGCTGGACATTGTATATATGTATGTTCATTTCATGCATAGACGCTATATGAAAATTGTGATATTGGACCGGAGTAGGATAATATGTTATTTTATGTATTTAATATGGATGTGCGCATGCAGTGTACAATATAAACGCATTTTTCTTACTTGCATTGCGTTGTTTATCACTATCACTTATGATCCGGTTATTTACTCCTTTTTATGCTGATAAATTATCGGCATAAAACGGAATACATAACCGGTCTTTCATTTTCCAATACAGCTTATGCTAATCCGTTCATACCTGCACCCAAAATGAAGAAATGGGTTGAGGATGCGTCGCAATTATGAACACGATGAGGAGAGAAGCAGAACAGAATGCCGAATATGAAGAAAGCGACAAATTCATTAGCATGAGCCTAGGCTTGGGTGTGACAAGATAAAAGCAGTTCATTCTCATTCATCATGATACTGCCCCCATTCATATTACTAGCCAGGGAAGGGGTAATACTAGAAACAAGCAACATTAAAAAACGATAAGTATATATTCCACAGAGTCCTATATGTAATATGCGAGTGGAATCTTGGTTCAACTTACTTCCCTATTCCCCAGCAGACTATACGGAAATAAGACTATGGACTTTGGATGAATGCTCATATATACATCCGTATATAAATATACGGAAGGAACCATTAGAGTCTCGACACATTTAGTAAGTGCTTAAATTTAACCAAACCATCATGACCCCAAATCCGTTATGTATTGAATGGGGTTCGACATACAAGCCGAAGACTGGTTCAATAGGCATACATCACATTAACCGGTCGACAGCTATAGCAGCAATACTTGAGTATCTAGTGTAGTTGACATTTCTTGGCTTGAAATGAAATGATTGTTTTATTTTTTGCAGATAAACCCCAAAGAAAATGACTGAAGTGCTATATTTTAATTAAATTATATATGGTGCAAGTATCATTTATGAATCAAATTATATGGGATGCTTTAACAATTCAATATTATGTTCTCAAGTTGTGGGAAAACGTAGCTGAATGAAAATTGAGAACAAAGCAAAGTTCTTACATCCTAATATGTAGGGCTGTTCATTATTACAGACGAAGTGAATAATGGTAACTGACGGCAGCCACCTTCGCAATTGCAGCAAAAAAATATTCCAGCTTCCATGGGTACATCATCCAATATATGGGAACAGATTGCCATCGTCGAAGTAATAGATGCGCTCATAAATGCTTTTCACATAGGTTTTGGAAAGACAGCATTCTGGCATTACACATGTTAATTTAATTACGAGAACCAGCACAAGGACCGCAAATTGGATTCCGAAAAGTTTCTGAAAGTCATTTTGAAAAGTTGGCAGGTTGCTAGCTGCACTAAATACAAAAATTTATGGTTTTAGCTTTAGTTGGAATTTCGTACGGGTAGTTTTATAAATGACATAATTATAATTTTTTAGAATGGGATGGGACATATTTTTTCATGACACGATGTCGGGGAATGGGCATTTGTGTTGAGGATTTGGGATGAAGGCAACTTCTTTTTGCCCACCTGGTATAATCCGATGATGCTGTTGGCTTGGGAAGTCACAGAGACAAAGAGTAAAAATGGTTAACCCTAAGCCTTAAACAAAATGTGTATGTATGCTAGTGTGAGGAATAAAATAAAATATATGTTTTAGGTAGGTATAGATATAATGTCAAAGCCTTTCTTTGTATTTGGGATGGTTTTCGAGTACCCGTCAGTCCCACAAAATGGGATCCAATGGAGATGAAACGAGTTGATCGTCCAAGAGTCGTATTAGGACCTTACACTAAGAAGGTTCTTGTCATTTTTGTTGAAGTACCTAGAAGAGAAATACATCCAGTTTCGTATTTTTCTGTCATTCATACATAATACTTTTACCTTGCTGTTCCAGCATTAAATTTGTTGAATTGGACTTCGTCCCGTCACCTCACATTTCATCCCGTATTTAGAATTGTACAACAAGTTATACTTGAAATTGATGTGACACTGTTAGGTCTTGTTACCTATAAAATAGATAGATTGTTGCATGACCAGCCAATAATTTAAAATTTAGGTTTTGAAAATGAATTCAGATGATCTTGCGAGCGATAGTGACAGTGACAGGGAGGAAATATCCGATAATGACATGGAGCAAGAACTGGCAGAACTGTTGGGGAAGAAAGATGAACTATTGGTAACAGTACAGACGTTGGTGAAAACAGCCGGAAGGGTCAATGAAGAAACCCGAGTTAAGGAAGAGGAAGCCCGAAAGTTAACCAAGAGGGTAGAGAGACTGCTGGGAAAACATAATCCGCATCAGGATCAGGGTCAGCCATTATCACAAGAAGCCAGCAACGGAACCCCAAATGCCGAGTGGGGAGCTAAGGACGCCACTCTCATATTTCCAGAAGAGGTAAATACAACATTACATTAAATAGTCTTACTTCCCTCCCTAAACATTCCAGATTGTTTTCAAATGAAACAATTTTGTGTCCAGGTTTGGAAAATAATCTTTCAAGGGTTGTCCAACCCCGGGGACTTGTGGAACTTGTGCAACAGCTGCAAACACTTTGAAAACATTCTCCGCCCATGGAAGACTGGTTGGATGTTGGAGCAATCCCTTCCCTATCTCTATCAGCACCTCCCAGGGAGCAAGCTTCTGGAGTGCAGACTTGTCAGTAAAAGCTGGAACGGGGCGATGGACAGCTTCCTCGAAAACCATCCATCCATTCGACCCCATGATGATCAAGGAAGAGATCACAGACGAGTTGAGCTTGTCTATCCACTGAAGGAGAAATCAATTTGCCTTAAAAACAATTTCACCTTCTGCAAGGGCCAGTGGGACAATTCTGCAATTCTCGCGGATCCAAAATTCCCTCAGAAGGTGGGCCATAATCCATTTATTGGGAGGTATGTCACATTGGCGCTGGATCGAGACATCTTTTCGCCAGCTCAATATGAAGACCATCCCGGGGATCCTTGGTGGGAGCAGGTTTTCACTTTCTTGGACTCCTTTGGACAATATATTTGGTACTTGGACCTGGTCTTCCCGACAGACCCTAATGTGGTCCAAGAAAAGCTTGCCGATTTCATGCACTTCAAGCTATTCCAAGCGGTGCCTAATTTAAGGAGGCTCAATACTGAGTTCCCTCTTGGGGGCTTAAATGAGTATGGGTTGGATATTAATTTACTACTGCCCCCAATTTGGAAACAATTGAATTCCCCGTATACGTGCGACGTCAATTTCCTCTACGTCCTTCTAAAAAAGTACGGCAGTCAATTACGAAAGCTTCATTTGAACGGCAGCCGGCATAACATGATGCGTGATATGACTCTGGACAAACTCCAGGAACTCATAGTTGATATGGAAAAAATGAACGGGGACTACGAGGAAAGTTCCCGTTATGTCTCTGAGATCATAGATGGCTTGCTTGAGGTGGGGATGCCAAATTTGACCATGCTCCAACTAACGTTGCCAGAGATGTTGGATTATGATTACTCATTCGAAGATTTATTGAAGGTTATTAACAAACTGACCACATCCACAAAACTGAGTACGCTTCGACTGGGGAGTTCCCTTGAAAATCTACGATTCGCAACGGAAGATGAGCTCCGTCGGATTGCATCCAACAGTCGCGAGTTCAGTTTGGAGCCATCAACTTTGAGAACGCTGGAAATCGAATTTTGTTGGGGGAATTGTTCAGGAGACCATATCCCTCCCAATTACAATTTTCTGATACGTTGCTTCCCACACTTGGAGAACCTCATCATTTCCTCAAGGAATAAAGTCAGTTACCAGTGGATGGTATTTACAAGGGAGGGATGAGTATGAAGCCTATTCCCGCAAGGGTAACAAAGTGTACATTGGAAAATTGATTTGAGATTGTAGACGGGGAAAGGCGATTTGGAGTTATAATTATAGAAGCATGTATTTGCAGGATGATCATGAAGATTAATGAATGAGTTCAAGTTGGTTGTTTATTATTTATTAATTTAACGAATTATGTGCTGGAATATCAATTAAACAAAATTGAAAATGAATTAGTTAAAGAGTTGTCCTAGCATTTAAGATTTCTCTGCTAGTTTTTAATTGATAATTTAAAAGTTGAAGATAAAAATACAGTTTTGTAAAAAAAAAATCAAATGTAATATATAATAAAATCATGAAGAGTTTTCAAATTTTGAATCAAGACTATTCAGTTCAATTCGTCTGTGCTCCCCGTCATCTAAATCGCTCATTTTCAGAAATAAACTAATTTTTTACATGTAACTTTCGCCGGGAATATTCTTATTCAAAATAATGCATAAACGCTGCTATAATTTATAGTTTATTTTCCTGCAAATGTTTATGTATTCTGCAGTGGCATAAATGACATGGCTCAACAACATACAAAAATTGTAAATAAATTAATTAGCTGCAATTATAAAATAGTGTAGGACAGGACAGGATTATCACGGCAGACACAATTTGTTAAAATCTATTTCGCCGATATGAACCATTCTTGATCAGGGCTCGAACCGTCTCTTCAACATTACCCTCCCCAAATGACACCGCATGATAATGTGGACTATGTCCATAGTTTGAAAGAGCATTTACATCCAATCCTAAGTTTGCAAGGTAGTTGATAGCGCCCATATGACAATTTTCTGCTGCGCAATGCATTAAACTTTGGCCATTGTAATTTAACTGCCCCCAGTTAACCCCAAGTGAAACTAATTGAGAAATCAGTTGAATGCTCCGGTTTCCTTGAATGGCACTAAATAAAATTGAATTTCCTTTCTCTTTCTCAATCACATCGAAGTTTGCCCCATTCATGTGAAGCAATTTCAAGGTTCTACTCTCAACATCCAGAACGTCTACTACTTGAAATAATGGAGTGCGCCCGTATGTCCAACCTGGAGTGTTGAACAGCTTAACCATATCCTTTGAAATGAGGTATTCCGTGAGATCATGGAACTGAGAAGGGGTTAACGGTGTAACGTTGTCCGATACCAAGCAGTGGAGAAATGTTAAATTGTCACACTTTGCATACACGTCTGCGCCATTGTCAATAAGAAATTTAATGATCCTGATTGCGACACTTTTATCAGCTCCATCACCTTCAACATTTATCGCCGCCCACATGAGTGGTGTTTGCAAGTACTTGTTTCTGGCGTTAATATAGGCACCACTTGCAACAAGTGTTTTGACAGCAGCTTCATTAAGTTTATCTACACCAAAATGCAACTCCGTGTTCCAAAATGTATTGTTTAAATATTTTGTTTGAACCACTCCAACTCGTTCTCACTTTCTTTAAGACAACGGTTCAACTCATTTATCTCCACAATTAGACTTTTCTGATTCTGCATTTTTACGTCGGTCTCCTTCCAATCCACCGGATTGATTGGAAACTTTATTTCTCAATTGCATATTTGCTTCCAGTTCCTCTTCAGAGGATGATGAGGTTATGGCTAAACGTGCACCTGGACTTCTAGCCGTACACTGACCTTGATAGCCATGACTTGATGGAGAAGTTGAGCCGGACGGTGAACCAGGGTCGGATGGAATATAATCGCCTGGACGAACTCCAGCCATGGATTTCTCGTTACCAGATGCGTTTTCAGAGCCATTGTTGGGATTATTTTCTCCAGAGTCGGACTCCGCCGACGAAGATGATGATGATGATGATGAGGATGTGGAGGTAGATTTAGAAGAGCTTTCAGTGACTTTTGGAGAGTGCCCTTCTTGAACCTTCCCATTTGCAAACATTTCTGGCCATTGGGACACCCCGCCGGAGGAGCCTCCTTCAAATGTCGCTTCCATACTTCCCCAAATGCGCTTTCCAAATTGTTTCAATTTCATTTCCGCTTCTGTTGCTCCCCTCTTCTCTGCTAACTTGATGTCTTCTTTCAATTTAGAATTTTCCTGTAGGAGTTCCTCGTTCTTCTTAGATAAGTTGAGAATGTATTTTTCCTTCTGTTGGAGGGCCACTTGAAGGGACTGGATACTGTCAGTCCCGGCTTCCAAGTAGGACTTTAGGTTATCCAGAATGGATGCGATATCCGAGGTGGTAAAATTTGTCTTGGGTGCCTGGCCATTGAGATGGGCTTGCCTTCCCTCCATGGTGAAAGTGGATATTACACGTGAAATGCAGTCACTGGTAATACCAAAAAAGGCTATTCTCTCCTGGAACGGCGACAGGCCTATGAGTTATTTCAATAAACAAATAATTAAGTATGGTCATTTTATTTAATGAAGAAAACGATTGACATATGTATTATTTGAAACTTGAAAATAAGTTAACTTACCGGTAGATAAAGGAGGAATTAAATTATAAAAGTGATTGGTTTTCACTTGCTATCCACCTATTTTTGTTTTTATTTATTTTCATTCTCTGAATAAAATACTTGAGAAAAGAATGTTTCCTGATGTGGACTGTAGACCAACAGTCGACTTGAGACTAAACAAGGGCTAATGTGGGACCTAACTGAAATACTTTTATTAATAGTCAAAGCATAATAATCTGATCAGGAAACGAATAAACATATATATGACCACTTAACTCTAATTGCATTTGGTCTCTGTCAGTAGCAGACCGTAATAAGGTAAACGAAAAAAAAATATTATCCGGTCAGGATATGAACACATCTAATTCACGATATGTAAGCTTGGAGGTAGATGAAACAACTTGTGGCTTGTCCTTTGTTCATCATCGGTGGACTGCCTGAAGCTATGTCCGGGAGCCTCAGCAACTCAAGCGCATCCCGTCCTGCATCATGTTGGCAATTGCTTTACATTACATGTAGCCAGACCTTGCAGCAGTACTAGTAGTAGTAGTAGTAGTAGTAGTATAGTAGTATATGATTTATTTGCTTTATAGAATATGGCCGCATCCCACACACAATTTATAAAATATAGACATAATGAGGCTCTTGCGTTTAATAGCAAGGCATACGTTTGAATTAGATATGTATAAATGTTTTTTTCTACACAAACTGGAATTGCTAGGAGAGTAATCAGTGTTTCAATAAATGTAAAATGTAAAATATGGAATTGCTAAGAAGTAAAAATATTTGTATACAGAGATAATGTATTAGTAATAGGTGAATGACGGGAATAGCTTTGGCTTGTTATAGGCGGTCCGCTGGGATGGTGATTATTCGTTCATGATGAATGATCTCAGACGAAGTGACTGTTGCAGAAATCTGGACATTCTTATGACGTAGTCGTAGTCATAATCCCTGAAGATGCGATGGGTCTGTAGTTTCCCCTTAGATTGTTGTAGCCCGGGCAAGGGTTCACGCAATGGACTTAGGATCAGGTTGCAGCAGTACTAAACGCTAGGAGAATATTGTAAAGTCATACCCGCATTGCAAGAAAATAAAAATTCTTATAGGCTTGTCCTGTTTACTATATTCGTCAAACACCAACCTTCTCGTTTTGTTCAAAATATCGTCCTTATGCAAAGTTGCATCTGGATAAAAAAAATGCACTTTTTTGCACTTCCAATTCCATCCCAAAATGTCATGTCGTTCATCGCTGGTGCAATGCCAGATTTTACCGGCTCTCTAAATATGACGGCATATTGCGCATTAGCCACTAGTTTACGGAACCACCTACTCGGACTCCAACTATGAATGGGTTTAAAGACCTAAAAAAATGTGACCTGGAAAGAGCATTTGGTTCCGGAAGTTACACATCCAACGAAATACGACAGTAGTTGGCGAAAAAAGTAAAATTCGGAGGGCAAGTCTAGGTTCAAGTCAACAAATTGAAGAAACAAAGGGTTCAAGTTTGATAGTAATGTAATTGTCAAGTGACGACGTGGCTCAGGTAATCTAATCATTTAGTGCATTTTGCCTTTGCCAATCATGTTGAGGTATATCTTTCATTCAACTGTGTCAATAATTTCAATTAAATAATACAGAGGGAAAAGCGCGAAGGCCAAACTTTACTATCCGCCAGTTGCTGAACTTGAATGCTGCGTTCCAACGTGATAGATCATTAAGCGAAAAGAGCCGATTGAGAGCCGAATTGGAAATGCTCTTCATCTTGATCAACACCAGGTGAGCATTGGTTCCAAACCGGAAAAGAAGACCCAAGCATTTCAAAATATAAGTAACGGGTATGGAACATGATATTATGATAGTCAAATGTGATCTATTCGAGAATTATGGAACTATTACAACTGATATTTTACATAAGGAATCTTATGGTAATCAAACACTTGGCTAAGGTACATAAATTCTGGAAAACTAGCAAGCTAAATTAAAAACACCGTCTATTGCCAAGTAGATGGATTCTCGTAGATTCTTCCAATAGAGCCCGTTTAGCAAGTTTTCGAACCTGGTTCGAAAAACAATGTACCTAATGAAGTTTGTTTTAACAATTAAATGTCTCACGTTGCCTCATCAGCTCTCTGCCGGACGATGTAAAGCTATGTATGCGTGAACATATGAGGCCATACTTATGTTTCTGATACCCAGCACTCCGTTTTCCAATTAAGTGTTAATTAGAAACCATCGCCCATGCCCTCACTTGCATAATTTTGTTTTCAGTGCTGGCAGTGCTTATTCTTACCGCACTGTGGCTTTTACTCTTCTCTACGCAATTTTTGGGAAACCCTTAACGTTCTCTTTGTAATATTTTTTTTACCGTTTGATAATATGTATTGTATCAGTATAATGAATAATTACATATATGTACTATACTCAGTTTAGCAAAATGTTTTCCACTTAGCGATACTCATCGAGTTTGGAAATGCTGCGGAGATTTCTCTGTTCTTTTGCCAATTGAAAAAGATGGAACACAGTGCGAAATAGAGTTTATGTCGTTGAACAAATTTAAAGATACTTATGGATGGAATCTTATCCCAGATTTTTGCTAATGAGGAAACGTTGATTAGCTTGTAAAGTGCCCGGTGGTGATGGTGGTCAAATTATCCACTCTGACATCAATAAAAGGTTAAACGACTTCGGAAGTCGGACTTTTCTTGGAGTTACAATTAATAATATTTTGCAGCGCGCAACATTTCCTGTAAATTTTGTAATTAATGACGGTAAACAAATCAGTTACTATTTGAGACTACTGTATTGAGCTGAGCAATTTTATTTATTGTCGAAAACAATGAATATTATTCCAATGATTTATTTTTACTGTTGAAATTGCTCCTATACATAAATTTGTTTACATCTTAAATATATAAATAACGTTTAATTTGGATGTGTCGTCATTATCACTTAACACAAAAATAAGTTACACTTGTTGCTTTCCTTCATTAAATGTGCAATCATAATTTGTCAGCAACCTATCAGAAAATCAGCCGTTGTCATCATTGGTGTCCTACATATTTCAATCACTCAATTAAAATGGGATTACAAAACTGATAAATAAGCAAAATAATTAAATACTAGTATATACCTACAACTATTATCTTCGTGCTCCGGTTGACCAAAATTCCGTTACTCTAATTCCGAAGGAAGTGTCTTTTTCGGTCCAGACCCTGCAGTGACCCCGCCCTGATCGTGAAAACGACGTTGATGAGTTTTTAAGTTGTTTTTGTTAGTGAACTTTTTGGAACAGGTGGAACATGAATGGGGTGTGTCTCCGGTGTGAAGGAAAGTGTGGTGCCCTAGGTTTCGTTTTGATTTGAAAGCCTTTCCACATACTTTACATTCAAATGCCTTCTCCCCTGAATGCACTAATTTGTGCCGACCCAAATTAGCGGATGTGTGGAATCGATTCCCACAAACTGCACAAACATGATTGTGGTTCTCCCAGAGAAAGATGTGACCTTCGTCAGTTGAGTTCCAAGAACTCCCTTCGTTGGACCACCCCCAAGG
>JAQIXQ010000894.1:0-19652 GCA_034700485.1 Pseudosinella alba
GATTTCGCCATACAGAAATGTATGGCGAAATATGGCGGACTTTCACGGAGCAAAGTTTCTAAATAGATTTGTTTATTGTCTAATTCAATTCTTATCTATAATCCGAAATTCCTGGCGACAAGAGACATATCTAAGATTTTGACTGATTTTCTGTATCCCTAAACAAAATTTAACGACGTTATACGCAGACATTTAAAGTTTCAAATTCAAACATTATTATTCCGGCCAAGTATTTTAATTAATATAGTTAATGAGGCGAAGTGTGCGTTCAATGATTTTTTATAGAACGTGTTGTTCATTAATCAATCAACATCCTTCCATCAGCCTATCCAATGTCGCTCACGTGTGAGTGCGAACTGCGATATAAGAATGAAAATAAGTTCAAACAGACTTACACCAACTTTTTAAAATGTGTGCACCTTTTCCTATGGAAGTAACCCGATTATTTTGCCACTTCATTACATATTCAAATGAGCATTGCGATAATTACAGGGTCCCTTCTAACTTTTGAAAATACATAGGTTAAATGACTTCCTATCATAAGTTTAGAACATCATTCTCTTATTGGGCGACATCGAATTCCATGTCATTAATCGCAATGTGTGCATATTTACATGCAATTAAAACTCAACGGAAGTACTCCAATTTTATTTGAATCACTTAATATCATGCCAGTTAAACACACATTTCATAATGCGGTGAACAAAGACAGATCCTATAATCTTCCCCTGGCTGCATTTTTCACATTCGAAAGTTTAATTTGTCGTGGCTTGACTTTTTAGAATTTTCCATGAGCTCATCAATAGACCTACATCGTGTTCATACCTTTCAAGATTGTTTGCAAAAAGATCCCTTCTTTGTTCACATGAAATTCATCTATTCTCATGAAAAGTCAATTAAAACAATAAATTAGCTGCATTTTAAAATTCCGAATTGACATCGTCACCTTTTAATATAAAGGGGTCAATAGGCATAGTGCGAACATAAGTACATAATTGCAGTGCCATCATCATAATATGGAATCTACCTGTTAAACTGCAATAAAAGCATGAAATCTATAAATATTCAAACATCAATTGCATATCATTGCATTACGCTCACCCTCACCCTCCTTTGTTTTGAATCATCTGCATAATAAGTACTTTTCGCTAATATTCATAGTTATTTATATTACTCTGACGGCACTTTTTGGCTAAAAGAGGGACGAGCCAGCTCCTGCCCCCCATGAAAAAAAATCCACTATTTTCATTAAATTGGTAATAAGGGAGAGGTTCGATTACCACATAAACTGCGAGATCGTGTAATTTCAATGATACGACCATCATTAAATGATATCATTATCCTCATCAGTTTAGCATTTGTGATTTGGGAATTTTGGGATGATCAATGATGACCATCCAATGATTTGTAGTAATAATGTCGCCAGTATTGTATCCAATTTATAACTATAGTCAGTTAAATTACCTACCAATTTTCGATTCCACAATTAGGAATCCAATTTCTTTAAAGATTCTTCTTCATCATTTATAAAAAAAACCTTCAATATTTTATTTAAACAGTTCTTCACTTAAAGGATCAAGTACAAGTACACACACTCAACCTAATTGAATATACAAGCCAAAGCAATCAGCCCCATTATTGTCACCATTCAGGGAGGTAATAACGATACAGTCCTCTTATCGATTTATGATAAGAACAAGAAGGACCCTCAAAATCGAAAGTCGAAACCAGCACCAGCACCTACATTTTTCTTTTATGTCAGGTACCCATCATCATTATCATCCCATCACTCAAGTGGCTTCAGACAGACGATCAATTGATTTTTCAATGTCCACCCATCCATATGCCGTGGAATTGATATGGCATAGGTATTCACTACTATTTGAGTTGAGGATTGTTGCGTGTGCGTGTATTTGAACAATGCAATTTTTCTATAAATATTTTAAAATGAAAATAAAGAGGATATTCTTTCTAAAAGAATATAGGTAGCAGGTAAAATATATGATGACTTTAATTTAATAATATTTGCATTTTACATAAATAGGGCCACTAGATAATTTGTAATTATTTCGGCTTATTTTTATTTGCCTACCTACTTATTTCTGTTTATCAATTTCAACAGAGGAAAATTTATCTTGAATTTGAATAGGATAATGATAATGATACCAGTCGCGTCATCATCAGTAAACAAAGTAATGCAATTCAAACTCAAGCTCAGTGCTATTCATTTGGAAGAGAAGACTAGACAATGATGAATGGCTTCTTTCAATTGTGTGAGAAGCGACTTGAAATGTTTGGTCTAAGGTACACAAAAACATATATACCTAGGTAAAATATATTGTTTGCAATTCTGACAGCAAACTAGCAGTAACTCATCCCATATACCTTTTAGTCAGCTTTCTTTCAAAATTTTGCGAGAAAAAAAACTAGTAAAAAAATTAATAATATGATGGGTTACATCTGCATTCTCCATATAACATGTCTATATTTATATAATAATTTTACCTATTTTAATTTTGTTTTTTAAAAGTAAAAAGGTGTTCCGAAAGCCCATTGCGCATAAATCAGGCAGGGACGACATCGTAATAATCAGTGCTTAATTAATGCAAAAGTAATTATCCTTGGTTATGGAATGGATGGAATGGAATGATCAGTGAGTGAATGGGGCAGCTAGTCAGTATCTTTGTATTTGATGTGATAAGGCTAGAAACGATACGTGCAATTACACTTTGTTCACTTTTTTGTCTTTCATGATGTCCCCCACCAGGATGAATTATTGCGATGGCTTTCCTCTCTCCCTTTTCAACAAAATTGTTTGACGGATGAGGATTGCGCTAGTTATTTTAAGAATTTTGAAGACTATAATTTACATAACATGATAATAATATCGTCATCATCATCATCATCGTATCATATCATTGCATTATTAATTATTATTGCATATTGCATATCATGCTACCTCCCCACTTGTTCCCCTAAACCAATCCAAGTGCGACGAGATTTAATTGTCACGTAATTGACACGAAGATACAAAAACAAATTGCCGTGGGCCACTCTATGGATGAAATATCAAATGGATTATAATTGATCAGAGAGAGCATCAGTGACATTCTAATTGGATCTAATTGGACTTTCCAATATTAATAATGATTAACGATACAGGAATGTCGAATTTGGGGGAATACAATATACCTAAGTTAGTTAGGATAACGCTTAATTCGTTATATCACTTTCGATATCATTGGTACGAGTCACTGGCTGAGTTGGTGGCATCGGTGTGGCAATATCTTATTAAATAAAATTCTATTAAGTTTGTTTAATTATTCCAATTCCCTGCACACACAGACAGGTAAAGATGAAAAGCTCAAATTCAAACTTCATTTCATGATCATCATCATAATCATCTCATCATCATCAATAATCTCATCCTCAACCCTCAATTTGCGACGTATTGTTTCACTCATCCCATTCTTGTACGAGGAGAATGGAGTTAATGGGAAAACAATGGAATGGGGACAGTGAATTTCTGAACAAAGTAGCATGCGCTGTTTGTTTATGAGCAGAAAAGTGCACCTATATCAGGATTCAGGAGAGCCTGGCTCTGGCTCTGATCTAATATAATTTGAACAATTCACCACCTTATCCTCCCTTCCATATAGCATATTACACTTTTTATCTCTTAATCAAAAGGATTCTTTCTTTTGTCGAGAATGAGTTTCTTAAACAAACACACACAACGGTAGAATGTCAATCGATAACAAGAACAACAACAAACTGACAAATTAATGTGTGTGGTTTGGCCAGCCCGGCCAGCGTCAGCATTCTCGCTAAATATTATCTTGACATGTTGGTGAGCTGGAATGATTTGATGCGAACGATTTAACTAATTTTGTAAGGAGAAGCATGATCTGCCTTATAAGGTAAAAATATAGGTAAGCAGGTACCTACTTAACTGCATCCGTGAAGCTGGTTACCATTTCATTTCGTTTTCATTTATGGTAATCGTTTGTATGTCACCACAATGTCACTTTTGTGTAATCATCATAAACTAATCATAAGACAGTATGCTTACTGACGATGAGCATCATGCACAGCCATTCAGCCCCATGGGAGGGAAAGTAGCATATAGTGAAGTGTGTTGTTTTGTAACCGAGTTGAGAGTTGAATGAAGACATTGCAGTTGGTTGATAAGAAGAGAAGGAATTTTTTGGCAAACATAATAGTGAGAATGAGACAAGGTAATCGAGGAGATATAAATATATAAAAACACTATTTGGGGTTAAGCTTTCAGGATTTTTCTGAGGAACATTTACCGACAGTCTAGGTAAGTACAAGGCAGGGGGAATATTTTGATATTAAAAAATTACAATGCAACTTAACTGGTTCCCCAGATTATTGCATACATGTGAGAACCCTTGAAGTACTGTATGGCAATGATTATGGCGGAGTGGCAGTGGAGTCACTTTCTTATCTACGTAGGTCAGATTTTACCACTTGATAGGAATATCATCCTGTCTTTCTGCATAGTTTTGTACCAAATTCCACAGTATCAGTTTTTTTCTAGTTTGAAACATTCTCATCGTCAGGGTATGATATGGCCTATAATGACGAGACGAAGTAATGATGGTGATGGAACTGAATTGGGATAAGCTCGAGGCGATTGACTACCTATAAGTTTTGCACTAGTCTTGATAGAGAGTCAAATCAAGTAGCAAAGGTTTTCGGCAGATTTTTAGGAATGCAACGGTCCTGAATTTGTGATTGCCTCCTTTGAATATTATGACTATTTGACATTACGAATTTTTTGACGAATAATGTGTAGTCAATTCAATAACTTTGTTAATTAGGTACATATATTTACTTTACCAAAAAGTCGCCCCCACTTCCTGACAAAACAATTTTTATTGCCAATTTTATAGTAAACAACCTGCATTCCCCTTCAAGGCATATTTTATTAAGCTTCTTTCTTCCCGTAATAACTGGTTAAATATATTTCAAATCTATTAGATACGGTACGTTGGACTTATTTTTTTGAAGTCTCCTAGTTTTTATATTAAATAGTAAAGGACTAAAATATTAAATGAAGAGAAATAGCTTCTGGGTAAATATCCTACCCACTCTACTCAACTACTCAAGTGAATTTCCTGTTTTGACAAAAAAAAATCCTAAAAAACTGCTCGAATTGCTTTTATTCCTCTTTGTCATCATCTTTACCCAGTATTACGACACTTAAGATGACAGATTTAAATGTTTTCATATACGATTTTTTTGTTGGTCATGGCATGGCTAAAAAGTACTAAGGCACACTTTTAAGTTAGGCTTACTTACGATAAGGTACTTATAATACTGTTATTATAGACATGCATGGTTTCTTTATTTATGACAATATAAGACAAACAACCAAAAATTGATACCAACTTTTGCTCAACCCTTTTGCTTCCTTATTATTATCGCCGTAGTCAAATCTACTCCCCGTACTTACTAATTGCTAAAAAAAAGATATAAAAAAATCCTCGGGAATGGGTAGACGGCTTGTCGGTCGAAGTGTAATTAAAGAGTATGAAAAATTATTTTGAATTATTATGCAGACGAAAATTGCAATGTTGCAAAAATAGCTGGTGAAACAAAGAGAAATAATTTTGTGGTCTGAAATAAATCTTGGGGTCTGCATATCACATTAAAATGTCGTAAATGCATAATAAGTACGTAGGTAGATACATATGAAAATTAGAATTCGATCCCAGAAAAGTTTGTCAGACAAAAGTTTTGGAGGAGGAATGAATGAGGTGCCCCGTGGCGATTGTGATATGATGATTGTGGGATCCATCAATCATGAAGTACCGAAGTACGAGACTGACCAACCGGACACAATGCTCAAAATGTAATTCAAAACTTTGTGATCTAATCCCATTTTCATGAACCTTTCTTATTATACAGTTAAAGATTGGTAAATAGTAAGGGGAAGGAAAGTGAGTAGGAAGTTGGAATTGGAAGAGAAGGAAAAGTGTCCCAAGCTAAGCTGAATAATAATATTGGAGGAAGTTGAATTAAATAATATGTAATATGAGTCATTTGCATTGTTATGAAATTTATATTCAACATTGAATTCGTCGTGAATGATTTTTGGACTTAAGGTAAGATGAAGAAGAAGAAGATGGTAAATTCCAATTCAAGTGAAAAACAAATAAATTGAATTATTTTGCATGTAAATGACTATTATTTTTATGCGCATTTTTGCATTCAACTTTCTGTCTGTCTGATTATGTTGAATGCAGTGCAATGTGGTATAAGATAATATGACGAAAGATTTAGCATTGTTAGAACGATGTGGTTGATCTGAGAATATATCATCATGGAATTCATCATCGAATAAAATCAACCATGATTTAATTACCTGTCGTCATTAATCATTCTACATATATATTTTTAGGTTTATCTTTGTTTCTCTGAATTCCCAAAGACCCAAATAATTTTTCAAATTATTAGCACGAAGTTTTGGAACAGAAACTCATTAGTCATTTTGTTATTTCCTCTAAATAATTGTAAATGACAATTGACAGCTTTTCGGTTACATATGTTTCAATTGAGACGGTGTCGGGGACAAATGAAACCAAAATACGTGGGCATCATATTACATCACATCATTTCTTACTAATTCATTGTCATTTAATGTTGCATATTTATCATGAACGTACTGAAGAAGATCCTTCACCCTTCCGTGTCACTCACTACTTACGAGTCAGTTAAGCTACATCCTTTATGAAGCTATAATTGTAAGTTGGAGCCAATCCCTTGATTAGTCATTTGATCACCCAGCAAATGAAGCAAACAAAATGATCTATTAGCTTTTAAAGAGATTGGGAATTGGATATTCGATCCTGGGCCTAAGTGACGGATGGAAATAAGCCAAGTCAATTTCACGAAAGGGGTGCACTGCACAATGCAGGACATTGTCATAATATCAACTTCTAGGACAAAAGGATGACACATGTCAAGGCGCTGCCATATAAGATCGTAAGGGTAGCTTTATGTTCAAGTTTGGCTGTCATCTTTTTGAGTTATATTAATATGCAAATCAGTTTTGGAAAATTATTAAAAATGATTAAAAATGCGAATAGCCAGACAGGTAATTTAGGAAAGGCATGGCTTTGGTATGGGAGATGCTTACTGACTTGCTGGGTTATTATTTGCTATTTAAAACATTATGAATTCATGATGATATATGACGAGATACTAGAACATGTAATTTTCTAGGAATCTGGGAAGGGCCCCATATATAACTTTCCGTGAAGGTCGTGAACGGAAAAGCAGTCATTATAGGACTATGGGGTACAACATCTTGACCCGACTACATTATAGAAACATTTAATCACAGTTAAATGAAATTATCTCCTCTGTCAAATAATTATGTCATAATGTGAGATGGAATATCGGAAATTATTTAAGCGCAGAACTCAAAGAATGTAAACAAATAAGGTGGCATCTTCAGCCATGTTAATTTAAAATTCACGGTAGGTAATGCATCAGTAGCTTCCGATGAATGGAAATTGATTAATAAAAGCTAAGTGTTTATTACCTTCTAAGCACTATCCTCTAATCCTTATAGTAAATTGTTGCGGTCAAGTTCCAGTTTATTTTCACTTTCACTACGAAGTAAAAATTCCCCGATCCCACCAGTATCGGTTTATATGGCATTCACTGTTCCCGATAAGTATTCACTGTCGATGGAAACATTCCCATTTGCATTTATTTACAATTTGCATGCTACAATCCACTTCGTGCACATTGCTTATTATTGCAAACGATCAGTTAAAGTTATGAAGAAGCACAGAGAGTCAAGAAAAACTCCAAAATTCTTTCACAATAATTATCTCATTTTATAATTCTCCATTTCCATGAAAAATAAAAATCCCATCATATCATAATTACGAAGAGTTTTTAGAATTAGAAGGCAGAGGAAAGGAAAAGTACGGAAAGAAGATGATCTCCACCGGAGGAACAGACTCACAATTTCATCGTGAGATGCCAAGCGTCCTAACGTCAGAGCAACAATGATGGGTCCTTTTTTGGGGCTCCAACTTGCTAGAAGCTATATGGCAGGGGGGCATAAACATGGGAAGGGAATAAGAGATTCAAGGAGCTTCTTCTTGACTCTTTTTTGGTACACCACTTCCAAATAATATTATACATTTATGACTCTGTAATAAAGATGATGCCCTACTACTGCATAATATTAGTAATATGTGCTATATTACTATTACGTGGGCACCATTCTGATCTATGGGAAACTTTATGATGACTTTATATCCCCATAACATGGATCCTAACACAACGTCTAACAAATGAAGATTATGACTATTGACTATGACGAATGGCGAAGATGAGCAGTTAGGAACATGCATGAGTAACGTAAGTTTTAAAAAAGTTACATCCTTCGGCCCTCTTCTCTCTAGTTAGTGGTTCAATATACATGTGTGTAACCGTGCAATTTTTGCGGTCTCCTTTCTAACACCCATTCATTCCTTATCCCAAATCTGCAATTTGAAGCTTGTGAAGGAATGAAGGAACCCTTCAAGTTTGTGGGCTTTGTTTCCTTGCAGTTCAATGCAGTTTGATATGTTCAGTTCAGTGCAATGCGTGGAGGATTCTCACGTGCGTGGCTTGGCTTGGCTATGCAGTTATATACCGCGCGATAGTAGATTTGCCAAAAGTGCAAGTAACATGACTGGGATATATTAGGGACTCGTGGAGTGGATCCTTGCATTCCTTCGATCTTCATTTGCAATTTTAATAATCACGAAAGAGATGTGCTGCACTTTTAATATATGGTTTGATGAGGTACATTGCTGGGTTTGTATGAATTTCCGCGATCAACTTTATAGAGGAATGAGTTGCCAATTTTATTGTTGGTAACTTCATTTCGAATTTGATGGTTCAGAATGAATGACGATACATGATCCGCGGATTATGGATTTTTCTATTGAGATGGTTGATATCATGATCATCTTCAGTCAGAAGCAGAATGCAGTATTGAATCAGCTAAAGTATATCTAGTCAGGAATGCTCAGCCCGGTTTTTTTGAGAAATGGGTGCCTCGTGTTCCGTCAAAAATTGAACATTTAATTTAGATATTTGCAGATTATGATTAGAATAAGACCTTAAAATTGGATACAGAGCTCTTTGACTTTGGAAATTCGAACGGCTGGAACAGTGAAGATGGAATACAACTGCATCCGATAATAATGACGAGCACTGGCGATTCATTCATGAGCCCTCCCATAAACTCCATTTAAATCTCATGAGTAGGCCGACAACGCTAATTGTAAGTCGAAAGGATGCCAATGAGCAATTAATTAACTTTTGGATGCTGCCCCAGCAATCACAACTTATTTTTTGCTACTACGCAGGTCAGCATGTAATGTTGATTTAAATAATCGTGTTAAGTATAAGCTCATATAATTCCAAGCGTATCATTTTTTAACAATCACTAATCACAAATCATAATATTTTCTGCTCGATCAATAGACCTTATCCCTTTTGCCGTTCAACTTCAATTCAACTTCCTCTATTTTACAAGCTACATGTATAACTGTACAAGCAGACTCTAGGCGGGGGCCCATATATCTCTCTCATCGATCGATGAAATTATCAACGGGAAATAGATGCATGCCCATTTCATCTCATCCCATATCATCTCATCCAATTTATTACTTGATGCCCATATTTAGTGCTAAAAATATTTGGAAAAGTTTGAGTGACAAGCAAACAAGCTGTGTAAGTAGTAAACTAACTAGGCAGTAAGTAGTAAATGATTTAGTTAGTTAGTAGTAATATTGTAAAGGATTATTTCGTTTACGGTCATGTTATCTGATTGTTTGTCAGCGGGGGAAATTACTCCATCCACCCCACGCAGTTATCTGATGACTTCAAAATGAAGATGACACAAAGTGTGTGGCGTGTGATGATTTGACACTGCCGAAAATGAAGTATTTTCAAGAAAAAAAATTAGTTATGTCATAATACCCTTTGGATTGGGTTATTCATATTTTTATTATCTTCTTGAGTAATGCAATTTGTAGTCAATTATTTCCTGCTTAAATTAATATTTATGGCTGGGTTCGGGTATATAGATGGACAGCTTGACTGGCTAATATGTCATAACTGACAAGATTTAGTAAAGCAAAAAGGTTGATGAAATTCCCATTAATTACGACATCCCTATCATATTAATTGTTTTCGGATGGCTTAACTGATTATATTTGGAACCACTTTTGAAATAAATAAAAAGTCATCATCAAATTGTCGACAGTCCAGTCACTAGTCAATAGTTCATATTACAACTGTCAGTCAAGTTTGGAAGAGGATACGATTTCAAGATAATGCTGAAGATGTAACATGATATGATACATGAGATGAGTTGGATTTGTTTAATGGTGGAAATCCTACCAACCATACATAATGGGCAATTAGTGGGCGCTTCCCACCCAAATTTGTCATCTTCTCATGCATGTTTATATTTACTACATGAGCAATCTTCTTTCACCTACCTGTCTGGTTTTCCACTTTCAAATTGCAATATATATATAGAGTGAGTAAGTGAGTATTTTTGTTTTGATGTTAAAGCAATTAAAATATTGGGTCATCAACTTTACCCCATTCACATTAATTAGAGAGAATGATTTGACCATATCCGCTAATAAAATTGAGGGAGTTAGAAAATGATAATTTTATGGTGATGAGTATTTTTGAGATTATTTCAAAGTTCTAACCAGACACCCGACCCTCTTCATTTAGCAATATTTATTAAGGTTATTTGTGCATTAGTTGATTACTCGCATAAAAGTAAGTACCTAGTCAAGTTTCACTATTGAGAGATCGAGGCAGTCATTCTGGTTGGTCCGTAAAAATTATGTTATTATTACACATTTACTATCGGATATGTCTGAGGTCTGCGGAAGATCTACTTAATTATTTTTAGTATTCCTGATGACAGTGAAGTCTCCTTATTCGAATTTGTCCCATAAATCAAGGTCTGCAAATAATATGTACCCATTCCATTTCCTTTTCTAATTCCATTTTCCATCTCATCTACCAATCCACCAAATTCTTTCATTCCCCCATTCATTCATTGCTGATTATGATAAATATGTTATGATCTGTCAATCGCATTGGGCATTGTATCATTCATATTGTAATCAATCAATAATTGCTCGTGATCTGCTTTCATTTCTCTATTGTAATTATAATTAGAACATGATCCGCAATTTGTCGGACAAATGATCAACAAATTCCATAATGGCTTAATAGAAATAGAAGAGAAGGGGTGAAATGAAAGCGGAAATATAATCTTATTCTTCAGGTTTCTATTACGGTCCACATAGCATAATCCTTCCTTTCAATAAAATATTCTAACAGAGTCTAGACCACTGTGCATTCATAAGAAAGTATCGTACTATATAACTCATTCTCTTACATAATCATAATCACAATCATAAACTTCCTTTTTTGTCAATCATTTACTCTTAAGGCATAATAAGTCTTGCTGGGGCATATAAATCATAATAATATCAAATCGATAGTTAATTTTGGAGTTGGTGTAATTCGAGGCTTTATTTGCTTGGTTGGTCGTGTCAAATGGATTTTGTTGAAGCCATCCTCTTTCGCCCTCGACCATTCTCGAATTTTGAAACCTGCATGATTGCCAGCATTGCATTTTTATTAATTGTTCGAAAATTAATCAAAGTTTTAATTGACATTAAACATTCCATTTAATTGCGGTGATGATACACAGTTTGTTTGTTTTTACTGCAGTAGCTACCGTTGGGTAAGTTGGATTAGGTAATATGCGTCTATCAGTCCCCCTTTACCTGTCACGTCCATGTCAGGGAAATGACCGATGGCCCATTCTGTCCACTCGTCCACTCGTCTTCTTAACAGAAATAAATAAGATGCAATAATTGTTTCTTTTTGGTGCGGTGGGAGTATTGCCTCATTTGCATATGAAAACCATTCAAATCCCTTTTGTCCTCTTATTTTCATGTGCCGCGCGACGCGACCCACTCAAATGGGCTATTTCATAAAGTAATTAAATGCAATTAGGAGCCCGTTCGTGGTATCAGGTACGTCTTTACTAGTTTTTAATAAACTTTTACGCGTAAAAATAAACGGGTTTATTATTACTGCTTCGTAATAATAGCAATAATCATTCAAGTCACCCTCATCACCATCACTCAATCACCCATACCGAAGTGACGTTACATAACCCAAGAAGAAAAAGGTCAAAATATTTCTCTTAAAACATTAGCAAATCCTCATGAGTCAATCAATGAGGGAATTTAAGGATGCGTCTATCTATATTTACACTTTGAACAGTTATCAATTTACAATGAGAAAATGCAAGGATAAGGATAAAGGAATTTTCAAAATTCTAAAATATATTTAGACTGTGGAAATGGATTTCAATATAATTGAATCTTCTTTTGTAAAAATTAGCCGCGAGCGACAAAGATGAGCTGAGCTGAGTTCCTCAATATCAATTGCAATTTTTAGCATATTATTAATCCGTACATATATGAAAATTATTGAATCTTGAACGCACATGCCCTGAAAATTGAACACGAATGAGCTATGACGAGACACGACAAAAATTTAAAAGTGCAAATCTAGCATTCAAAATATGATTATAGTTCCCAATTCCCCAATTCCCAAACTTTTGAAGATATGAGTGAATGAAAACGTATCCATTGCATCGATTTGCAATTTGAAATTATTATCCTATTTGAAAATGAGTCGGCCCAGTGAACTGGGCACATTTTTATTTCGAGTAAAAACTTCTGGGTTTCGTTTCTACGATTGGGAACAGTTATCCTGTAATTTTTGTTCAAAATTGACAAATCCAAGAAACCACTTAAGGCAGAGATAAATAGAGCGCCTAGTTGCCATTGGCCATGTATTGTAAATACAAAACGCGAACAGGGCTCACTCCTACATTTGTCACCCAAAATTCACAAAAATTTGAGAAAATGTCCGCTCCTACAGTCTGAACATCATTTCATTCCTAACTTTTAGGCAAACCATACCAATTTGTCAAAAATTGCTTTAAACTAACTTTTTTCACTGACCATCCATGTTCAAAAAGAAATATCTTCAGAACTATAAGTCCTATATTTAAAAACCGAATCATATGCAATTGCCAAAAGTCTAAATTACCGGAATAATCAAAAAGTAACTGTTTACAGCAAATAGTACGTCCAGCAAAACTGTCCTTCTGGGCCAGACTGGCTATTTGCCTTTAGTATCTGCTGACATTTATAGTGTTGCCATGCGTAGAATCACGTTACTAATGCTTTTTCAAATAGTTACTTATCTCGCCCTTAAGCGTACATAATATGCAAAATATGTGTTAACTAACTTCAGCATTCAAAAGTTAACCTTTGCATATTTTAAACAAGCGAGTTGAATCAACATAATAGAGTCCGAACAAAAAGATTGATGATATTGTGATAATGGCGATTGAAGATGGGGTAGGGGTAAGTGGCCAGCGTATGTACTTAACTTACGTAATCATATTGCATTTTAAATTTTTAAATTTAGTCAGTTATTGTGCTCACCGGTTACACAGGACAGGGCATTGACCATGTACTCAAACAAAAGAGTGGAGGTTGGGACAGAGACGTGACATGATCAATCAATTATGGTTGAGCATCATCATCAAATCATGCATAATATATTATAAATATGAATTAGGTAATTGAATGGGTGAGTGGAGTGGCCAGTTGAACACAACATCAAACTGGCTATGAAAGTAGTTTTCAAATTATCTCTTATGACCTGCTAATTAACTTCTGATGAGTTTCAATTCTCAGTTGACGCTGATCGGACCGATCAAGTTTTGTATAATAAAGATTTTAAAATGCCACTAATCAACCAGGTAATGTACATATTAATATTCTATTAAAAGCAAGTACTTATTCGAAAAATCTTAATTGCTCCAAGTATTCAGGTTCAGGTTACCCCAAAAAAAATGAATACAGAAATCTCAACCAAAATTCTAACTTACCTTTTTATGATGAATAGAAGCTTATGTTCATTACTTAAATGTTCATTACATTACTTAAATACATTCAAGCTTTTAAGGTCAGAATGAAATGAATGAACAAGCAGCGGATAATTATATAATTTAGTAATAAACGATTATGCTATTAAGCGATTATCCTGTAATCAATTATCTAGTGACCAAAATGAAATTACACTGTTAATATGAGATGGGAATAATGGTAGAGCGATTAAGCTACTGCTCTCCGGGCTCATTCGATAATTTTATTAATTGGCAACTGCTACCCAATCGAGCTAATAAATAAACCGATTGATGCAAAAGGCAATTTATGCCATAAAAGTTGATTCGTAATGTAGATAAGATTATATTGGCTGAAATTAATTTCAATTGAATATAAATTCACATTTTTGATTTTGGAATTAATTATTTGCAAAGAATATAATAGAATCTATACATAATTGCTTTCTTAACTGCTTTGTATTACATGCCATATCAATTTCAGCGTGCGCCAGTTGCTTATCATTATTGAACATGAAGATGTCGTCGAAAATAAATGGGCAATAAATCTTCAAACAGTTTATATGTGATTTGATGATTTGTTAAAATTCTCATTGATTTACTGGCTGAATTGCTGATTCTCGCTCTCAGCATGTGCTCATTGCTGTTGGACGTGAACCGGAGAAGAGCCATTTTTGCTAACGATATCTTGACAGGAGCAAGTGTCAATTATGAATAAGCCCGTCAAAAATGGCAAGTTTGTCCACATTCCGAGACCCATTTATCTGAATAATTTAAAGCTAACGAAATATGAAAATCATATTTGGTCATAATATTTATGGTTTCATAACAAAAAGGTAGCATAAAGAATAATGCAATGATCATAAAAGAACTGAAGGTTTCGTCACAATTTAGCTAATTTGGGATTTTCATGACAGAGTTGTAATTTCAAATTCATTAGAAATGCTAAATATGTGAAATGATCTTTAATTACTATCCTGGAGTATATATTTATAGTAAATCGCTACTATATTTTATTTTACTTTTTATAGTTTTAACAATATGTTATCGTTAGTACAGTTAATTGGGTATAATAATAAGTATAATTATAGTATTTTGAGCAGTCGTTGTCACATAATTATATACAGAAAGAGACCTGACCAGAATTCTATTGTATAAATATGAGATTTTTACTGATTTAGCTAACTGAATTAATAGATAAGACAGCCGAACAAGTGAACACGCGCACATGCAATTATATTTACAGAAAAATTTTCAGAACCTAACAATAACTACAAAAATGTGAATTCAGCACAATCGGAACCTTAAAGAGAAAGAAACACACACATACTTGGAAAGAGTTGGAGATTTGTGAGCATTATAATTGTCAGATTTCCCTACACAACTTTATTCCAGCCGAGCCAAGACAATCTGAACTAGGGCAGAAATACCACAAAAGTACTTTCAAAGATTACGTATGTTCCAGAAGCTTATCATGAAGATACAGCTTCAGTTTTATCCTCATCGGGTTCAACTGGGCTTCCCTTGTCGGCAAGTGCGTTGGCTCGATCAGTCACAGCCGTCACAGGTTTAGGCCTGGTATTGTAGCTGATTCCATTGTTGTTGCATTGTTCCTGAGCTCCACTTTTCATTTCCTCCTTCATTCTCTGGAATTCCAGGTTCATGAGCTCTTGACAATTGGAGACAAGCTTGGTAATATCCTCCGGATACTGCATCGCGCTGGTGTCAATCGGGTTTAGAATCTTTATTTTCATCGATCCTATAAATGAACAATAAACATAGTTAATCATGACCTGTGTCCACATATTTTGCGCCAACAAATCTTCAACTATTTTGCCTAAACAATATGATTTAGTAGACTTTTCAAAAAATCTTACCAGATTCAAAAATCTGCTTATCATCATCCACAAAAGTATACGGGGACACCACAACAGGGACGATGGGCAGTTTCTGGGCTAAGGCAATGTGAAAGGCTCCTTTCTTGAATGGCAAGAGTTCTTCACCTTTGTTCCTGGTCCCTTCAGGAAAGATCCACATTTTTGTCTGAGAGAAAGTACGTAAATAATTAAGTCATTTTCATTTCTACGATTACCATCATTATCCTTGCAATTGAAGGCCCGATAATTAAGTTTATACCAATTTCAATTTCTTTATATTACCTTCTCCTCTCGGATTTTTTCCGCTGAGGAACTAATTGTCATTTGGCTTTTCCTGGGGTCCCGTCGATTGATATAAATTGTGCCACAGAGCCAAGCCATGATTCCAAATGGGAACACGTAGAATACTTCCTTCTTGGCGATGCAGGCACATTTCTGCATCGTGGGCCAAAGTTCAACGGTAGCTGTGTAGACAAATGACATCGACATCATCATTGATAATGGTACCTTCGACAGAATCTGGTACTTTTAATACTTGGCACTTTTAATTGTGATAAATGGTCAACTAACCTAAGACATCCAACATGCTTTGATGATTGCAGACCACAACACATGGAAAGTCCTTCGCCAGAATCTCCTTCCCAATCACTTCCCAGTGGATCCCAAGGAGCCGATTAATAGGCCTTATCATTGGAACTCCAATTCTGAAAATAATTACAAAATTTTAAATATTATCACGTTGCCCCAATAGGAACTTTCTGTACTTCATCTGATCAAATGCGTTACTTTTACAGTAAATAAATTAGGTACTTTACAAAAATTAAGAATTTGTACTTGACTTACAAAATATTTTTCACATTCTTCGGCCGGAACACGCAAAATGGGATCATGACCAATGCGACAAGGGACATGGCCCCGATGTAAATGGTGAATTTGAACCTGTACCGGAAGGATGGGGACCTTTCGTATGATACTGCCACTGCAATCGCCCCGATGAAGGCACTCAGCCAGAACAGCTCGTAGCCCAGTGAAAACTCCATCTTGTTTCTTTAACTTTTTTTTTAATTGTAATTTTTACCAAAATTATATTAAACTAACGAAACAAAACTCAATTAAGACAATCACCAATAATCCTCAGTGTCGGATCCCACAAACTTCAAAAATTTACTTTTCGTGGCCGAGCTGATATTTGATGGTGAGCCTACACGAGGACAGAAGTTGAATGGAATGACTGAAGCGATTTATCAGCAGATCTGATATCATTTTAGCAGTCCAGAACTGGCTCAGAGATTAAATATGAACTTGAAACTTGAACTCTCGTTGTCAGTCTTTCTTCATTAATTTATCGTATCATGCTATCGTATCTACATACCATTTAACTTTAACTAACTAACTTAACTTGTACTCTGTACATTGTTGTATATATATTAGGTTGGATAACGCTGCTGGCGTCATTAATCCCTTCAATACTTTAACTTTACTTATTATCATAATGCCCCTAGCCCCAAACCAAATAGTTCCATGAATTTTCCATATATATTCATTCTATCCATGGACCATTTATGGACCATAACTATATAAATGCATGTCATGAAAGAGCCCACTGTTGCTGTCCATAGTGTCCAGTCCACTCTCATTAAGCCGGATTTTATTAAATATTAGTTAATCTGAATCACTTGTCAAATCTCGATAAAAGTGTTTTTGGGCAAGTCACATAAGTAACTATCGTCTACCTATTCATGTAAAAATATCTCATGAACGGAACATCAAAATGTAATTATAAAATATGAAAAGGAAACATGACAGGAATAATAACTTTACTTTTACCGTCGACCGACAGCGTATTTGACTTTGACAGATATAGTGTAGGTCTGACGAGTCTGACTTGACCTGTCAATAATGGAGTGACTTGACTTAAGTAACTGTAATTCTGGCACAAGACAAGTCCCCAAATAGTCCAAAACAATGCAATGGAACCTGAAACCTGTATTAAAGGACCTCTTGGTACCTAACCGATATTAAATTGTTGACGATTGATCGAACCGATGGAATGTCCATAAATTAATGTATAGACTTGCCAAAGCCTTTCTTATCGTTCTAGTCTGAAATGAAACTCCATTACCGTAACCGGTTAATGATTAATGATTGGACTGCTATCAGTAAACTGAGGTGGAGTTGGAAAACTGACCATAGCATAACGTAACATAATAATAATATTATTGGAATGGAATATATAATTCTTAATTCTTTATCGTATTTCTTGAAACATTGAGAGAGAGTAAGATTTTGATAAAGCTATCATAATCATGGTGTGTTGGTTGATTGGCTGTGGCATGGCCGCGAATGTGGTGAGTTTAGTCATTAGTTGGAACTTCCAGTTTGGAAGGAACACTTGGAACTCCAAATAAATGCTCCACGTTCATTTCATTTCACTCGACCGCCAATCCCATAAAAATACAACTTGTACAGTTTTATAGATGTCTGTGGTATGCACGCATGTTAGTAAATTGAAGCATCAAAAGCCATAATATTCCAGCAAGCATCATTAAAGAAATGTCTTATACATTAACGTTATTGCTATAATCAATCATAATCAATTTAAGAAGTACACTTATTCGTAGGTAGGTCTCATTTAGCTACGAAGTGAATGAGACATGCTTTCAGGTTGTAGTGTTACAGAGCAAGAAGGACAAGGGCAAGGTTAACCAATCTAATCTCCAGTCCCGTCCCGATTTATACTGTTGCGTCTTTATACAGATTTTACTGACTGGTAATTATTGATATGACTATATGTATGTGGCATGCAGCGAGATAATTATGAATGGAGTTTGATAATCATGTAATGTGGAAACAAGATGATGGTCGACTGATACGTTCTCCGAGCAGCGTCTTCTAGATTATATAGTGTATGGTATGTAACGTTGATGAAGATGAAGATTGAAGACTACTCCAAACCAAATGCCAGAACGAAAAACTATCCATGAGCTCTACAGTTGTAACTGCACCCACGCCACTATGAGATAATTTCTAATCTTGCCTAAGTATTGGTGGGAACTGAGAAACCTGGCTTGGTCGCCTACAATCTCTATCTATGTATTCAGGTTTCTTATGTAATGAAATTGACATTATAAACATGGACTGATTTTTTAAACATAAAGCATCCTCGTAAATTTGTCCCAGGTCATTAGGCCAGTTTAACGAAAAGGGGAATACATCTGATTTGCTGAAATTGTGATGGTACGATATTTAACTGGAATTGGAGTTCAATGTTCAAACAACATCAAGATCCGGTGGTCACTCTCTACATTGGTTTTAGAGTGGCATTAATAAAGCATACATGAGATTCGGGCTCATTTCATTCCATAATTGCATCGCTAAGTTAGAAATAAATAGTTGACAAACTCCTTTTGGTAATTGACAAAAAATGGCCATATTCATAAAAAGTAAATAAGATATCAAAGGCCGAGAAACAAAATAAGGGAATTCGAATTCCAGAGTCAAAGTGACTTCAATTGTCAGTTCGAGATCTGTGGCGTAACAGACTGTATCAAAACACTTATACATTTTAATGATCTGTAAAATCCACTGACTTATATCATTAAGGCTACATAAACAATGCTTAAATTTACTCTAGAATTTATAAATTATTTTTGACTCGACTGCTCCCCCCGACCCGATCATAAAAACTGAATATCTACTGT
>JAQIXQ010000895.1:0-19651 GCA_034700485.1 Pseudosinella alba
AGGAACGTCTCCTTCTTCCTCTCTGCCTCCTCCTTGAGGAAGTGGATGATCACTTGGGCGGCTCTGGACAGGTCAAGTTTCCCACTCCCTATATGTATATATATGTGCACAATTTTAATTATAATGATTTTTCAATGGTTCAATTCGAGCATGGAAGTAATGGATGGATGATAACCTTCGGTATCCACTGCATCAATAAGCGTGTCCAAATCCTCCTGCTTGTAATGCTTAACAAGGCTGCTCAGAATTTCGGGGATTCGGTGTGCATCAATCTTAACTCCATTCAGGTCAACATTATCATACCGATCCACAACTTGCTGAAGAACTGCAATTTTTTTTAAAGGAATAGGAATTTTCATTTACCATGTTACACGACGATTACTTAAAAGCATTTCCCATTTAGCCCAAACAAGCCCATATGTTGTTCATCGAGATCAAGAATGGGGTCAATAGGCCAGATTACAGCCCAATTCGTTGTAATTCTTGTTTTCCAATGTGAAAAACCATATGCTTGCTTGAACTATTACTAATCCCCTCGTTAAAGCTATATCGAATTTTTACTCTTTCTAACTAGCCTAGGAATACAAACCTGCTTTTGGTTCAACTTCAGTTTGAAACTCTCCCGTTCCAATCACGGCGGTCCTCATGCTGTCGCAAGGCATTCCAAAGTACACTCGTTTCTCCACAAAAATGAATCTAATAATGCTAATTAATTAGATAAAAAATCCTCCTTTCCAACGAGCCTTTCAGGTATGCACGGTATGTTCACGGACCAGCGCAAGATGAAACTCTCAACACAATTCAGGTCACGATTCGCTTTTTACTCAACTTTAACAAGCCCCAAAGTAATTGCTCTCTCTCTCCTCTCCAACGAATGACAAGGTCACGAGGATAATATGCTAATTGATAATGGTGGCTTGTAATGCACTCTCAACAGCTTCCTTGGATAAATCTCACATTCCCCTTTCTCACTTTCTATAGACCTCTTTCTATTCACTTTTATTTCTTTTCTTTATTTCCTACTTCCGTTGCTCTGCTCTCTGCCAACGTCTAAACCTTTATGAGATGCTGGTCTCAAAGCGTCAAGTCTGTTTTATACTTTAACACAAGCAATGTTTTGCAATGGTCGGTTGATCCCGCCATGCAGTTCCCAGCATTCCAACAACTGCCGACTCATATCATGATCATATCATGGATGTGATCATCACATTCCCAAACTTAAAACAAGCGTAGAGGATAATTCGGTTCGGAATTAGAAAATCAAAACTTGAGATAGCTTTGCGACGGCAGGATATTGGTATAGGATCCCGGGTTTATAACCGATATGTTCTTGTAACCCGTTATATATGTCTGATCATCTGCGTAGATAGAATCTATCGGATAGATTTAGAGAGAGAGAAAAAAATCCAAAGTCTAATCAATCTTCCTCCTTCCCAATCCTGTCCTGCTTCTTCCAACTATGGCGTAGTTGTCCCATTTGTTTTTTTTTTTGTTAAATGGATTTCTATTACATTTACTATTCTATCCTTTCCGATATCAATTCTCAATTTATTTTTTTCAAAGTATGAGCCAAGTATTGGAATAGGAGAAAGTGGAAAAGCATTAGCGGAATTTGAGACGACATGGGTTTAACAGGATGAAAGATAATACATTTTGTTCCAATCTAAATAAGATTGCGTTTACTTTTAAAATATGTTCACTCCATGTACTCATATATACGACCAACAGATAATAGAAACGTGTTGCCAAAAATCCTCAAAAATCATCATCGCATAGCAAAAACAAAATTTACTTGTTATTGGAGTTGCCGGTCGCAACCGATCTATATATTTTTTTCCCCGTGGACAGGAGCATCTTCGACGCTTATACTCCCCTTCCCCATGTATTTTTTTGCCAATATAAATGGCTCACTTTAGATAATCTTTGGTAGGCTTTAGGGTAACACTGTGGTATATGTTGTGTGAGAGCATGCATCACGCTGCTCCTCGTTGCCTTTTTTGCCCTATTTCTATTTTGATCATGAATCCTGGCACAGGAATAAAAGCGCTTACTTGATCCCACTATCAGGAATGATATGAAGGAGTTTGCTATTTTGGTACTTGTTCGCCATCCTCATCACCCTATTCTAGTTTGGGCTGAGATATGAGTTAATTTTAATTTTATGGAACCTCCGAAATAGTTGAGTCATCCACGAGAGTTTTACATTGGGAAAGGGAATTATGTGCGTGGTCGTTCATATACATATTATTTTTATGAGCATCATATATCCATAAGCTGGTTATAATTATCTTTGTAGAGAATATAAATATTTTTATTGTTTGGAGGATGGAGAGATTGATGATATTTTTTCGGTGTTTTCCCACGCACCCCCTCCTCAACTATTGGTAATTGGCAATTTGTATCTCAGCTTCGCTTACCCTCTAGTCATTCTTGATCTTGACTTTCAGGGATCCCTCCACCGGTTATTTTTGGACCGAATTTTTGGCAAGTGGCCAACTTTCACTTGCACATGTAATGCAATATGATATAACATTAGCTTATTTTATGACGGAAAAAATGGTGCACGGTGAAACGAGATAGCAATTCCCATTTTTTTTCTTTTAGGATTTAGGAAATAAATGCAACAGTTTACTTGATTATTTCGGTTAGCCTAGCCTATGTAACGATTCTAATGACAAGTAAATAAAAGGGGATATCTCAAACAAACATCAAAGCAAATCCTTTTTGAAGAAAGAAAAGTATTTAATGTTTGGGATAGGATCAAGAACAAAGTCGAAATACTGCTTTTCTTCCTGGCACAAATTAGCAAAAATAAATGCCCAAACAGATTAAAATTAATTTTGTGTAGAGTAGATGACTATAGGTTGTACATTATTAAAAACTAATGCTAAGATGTAACGTAATGCTGATCTCGAGAAGCATTTTCGTTCAAAAGCATTTTCTATTTTTGATATTTACCCGATCAGATCGAAAAACATTTACATAAACACGTTTACACTCCCAATTAATGGAATGGTAATAAAATGATAAATAAAAACAACCTATCATGATGTGACCATCTATCTGATGAGCTAGGAGGCGTTGCTTAAAGTCGCCATAAAAAAAGGTTGGAGCCGGCTGGGAAATGGAAAACCAAGCGGAATTTACACGTAATCTGAATGGATGATCTGAATGATTCTTTTAGCATTTCATTATCCTTTCTCAATGGGATTTCTTGAAATCATCTATATTGTACTAGTGAATAGGTCAATTCATATCAGAGAGAGAGAGAGTTTGGCTTTAGTAGAGAAGGATGGCACCCAATCCTGAAAGCGTGCCCATTCATTTGTCAACAAGGGTTCCCGGCTTGAAAGCATTTCATTTGCAAATTTCCGTCAATCTAAAAGTGGAAACATAGTTTCTAAAAAACATTTTTCCACCCGTCTGAAAAAAAAATCCATCACGGGCGCGGAGCTAACGTGACGAGCTGACGGCTATGACAGAAACACTTTTTCGCACTTCAACCCTTTCTCCAATTTTCTTCGTTATTATTATTATCCATTAAAATTGAAATAAGTTATAAAATATCCACTCTTACAGGCGCTATTTTCGTCATACGCAGGAGCATAACCACATACCGTGTGTCCCTACAGGAATTCCTTCAAATGATGGATCCCTTTTCTGCTGCTGCTGATGATAACCCAAACGATTTATTACGGCTCCTGGTTTTCACAGTTGTCAGTTACATTTCCGCTTGCTGCTAACTAAAATGTAAGGAAATAATATGCTCATGTGTTTTAGTGGAATTGGAAAGGTCCAAAATTGACAGTTCTCTCATTTTGTTTTGCACAAACGTCCCCGGTGGGACAAGATGGCACCACGACCACATCCAACCCTAGAGCCTAACCCTTGGCAGCCGAGAAGTCACGCTGTGGTTATTTCACTAAAAGCGATTATAATAGCGATTTAGCCAGTCAATTAGGCTATACTCAGGGCGCCCTCAACATGTCAAAAAATGGTTATATAACAAGGATTACATAACTACTATGACTATACGGAACTGTGTGCACCGATGATGCCCTTTCTGTGACTTTCGCAAAGTGAGATCCCAACCAACCGATAGCTACTGATGATGCTACTACAAAGTAAGCCAACGCAAACTAGACGATGAGAAATTGCCAATTTTTTTATAGATATTTTCCAGAGACGCAATATAATATCGTTCAACAAGAGTAATGTTCTATTAAAAATTGAATCCAATTTCAATTTATTTTAAAGAAATCTAGAAACACGAATACTTTTTCACGTGGGCAAAAATAGCGGAGGGAGACAGGGAACAAGCCAATATGATATTGGAAATATCTATATTTTTGTAAAACTGGCGGGCGTGCTGAATGATTGATGAGGAGCAGACGTACAAAAAAATGCTTCATATCTCGACATCTCCTCATCTATCCCATACTTTCACTAACTGTAATATATTAATTATCGGTATGGCTGTATCTTTTAAACAAGAACTACTTATAGTTTTAAAAGGAAACAGGAATTATTGGACGTGGGAAGTTTTCTGAATGAAGACGGGTAATAACGGTGTTGAAATGGGCCATAATATATGAAAAAGAATATCTATATCTTATCATACTTTAGAAGACATATTTATATTTATTCTTTTATAAATAAATCCATTCGCCCGTTGAGAAGTTTACTTTGGCACTTGGCACGTGCAAATATAGATATATCCACTATCACATCCTCCCCGCCTCCATACATAAGAGAAATATGTAATGATAATTATTTTTATTAAAGTATTTTTAAAAGCCCACAGAAATAACTACTTGGGAAAACATTTACGCAGTCATGCATGACCTAAGAAATGAAATGACACATAAAGTGGGAGTCATAAAAAGGTGTAATATTACCATTCCCACTCCCCAATTGGTAGCACAAATACACAATATCATGTATAATTATGTCAATTAGGATATAACACGTAAGTTTCACAACACCCCACTCTCCAACAAGAAGGTTTTTATCATTAGGGGAGCTATTTTTGTGGATGATTTACAATCCACTGCAACCATATACCTAGTCTACATCATCGCCGAGTGTGGCGAGTAGAAAAGAGTAATTCCACCATGAAGTTATTTTCATGAGGGTAATTTCTTCTTTAATTTTGTTATTAATTCAACTTTAATGTCATATAAAAGGTCAACGGCCCATATAGCTAAAAGCTAATTTGGTGGTGAGGACATGGATACCAAATAGCCCATATGTCCATCCATATATAATGTACGGCCGCATTCGCATTCATTTGAAGTTTCGTCACTTTCCCTTTTCGTGATCAGAGTACACAGTGGAACAGTGTTCAAATGAGGATGGCCGAGCTGAGAGCGTCATCCAAAGACCTAATCAAATTAGTATAAAAAACTATTTATAGATGATCCACCCATATAGCTTGTCCCGTCATGGGTCCATGACCGTAATTCCAATTCCGACGTAATCAGCACATTAAAAAATACCCCATAATCGATCCGCATTTTTTGAAGAAAGAAAAGGAAGGGAACTACTTTAAAACGTAATCTAATCAATATGAATAAATGTTAAATTTCGATGAAGGAATTCAGCTTTTCAAAATATGCATAACAACTGATTTTTTTTTAATCGTAACGTTTATTTTCAATGAAATAACCGTGAATATATTAAAATCATCAAATGTAACTAATTTACATATTTTGTCATTAATCCTACAAAACTTATACAAGGTTAGAAATGAAGTGATTAGTTCCGATAAATTTAAAAGGTTCGATTTTTTACGGAAAAACTAAAACTATTTCTTACTTGCCTAAAACCACTAACCTGCGGGATACAAAATTACATAAACATTCAGTCATTACATTCCCTGTTTCGCAGTATGGAATGGAAAGCCATAAAAATAGTGCAGTAGAAAGTAATCTCTGCCATCTGCGGGAGAAACCTTTAGAAAACAATTATGGTCACAGAAAAGATTAGACAAGTATTATAAGCATGTGGAAACAATAGGGTGGATTTTTAAGAGAAGAAAAAGTCGGTAAATTTTTACAACAATTTATTTTGAGAAGGGAGTTGTCAAGAACCGGGATGAGCCAGAATTCGATATTGGGACTGTCGCGCTAATGGATACCCAAAGTCAAATGAACGATAAAATATAAATACCCTTGGGAAAGGGCGATTACATCTCCATCTCCGCTGTAGATGCACAAGAAAAATGCAACAAGTTGCACAAGAAAGATGAATGTCCATATAATACCAATGCCTATATAACCATACCCAGACGCATTCGGTATATCCATCTCTGTAGCTGCGGAGCGAGTGTGAAAGGAATAAAAAGTCTCCAAAACAAATTCTGATCAATCCCATTTTAAAAAATCCGTTTACTTATAAATTTTACACAAAAACATGAGCGCGATAGGATAAGATTATATAATATATGAATTATAATATAGTTCATTCCGCACCCAAAACCAAAAATATATATCTTTACTATAGCTTACGACACCAGGTCACCGAAGCTAAAGCCATCATACAAAATTGTTGTAACAAAAATTACAACCTCCCTTTCCTTACTTTTCATTTGAGACACTAAAAAGTAAGGTAAGTGTAAATTCTAATCTATATGCTTGAAGGACGAGAAACGTGGTATAAACAAATGACAAAATAATAATACGTAAAGTGGAAAGGTTACTGGAGAAAACACTTCCCACCATCCACCCCCTTAATGATCTGAGGGTAGAAGTAGTACAGGATCATCCCCGTGTCCTCGGCCATACAGACTTGGGCACTAATTTTCAGGGTGACTTTGAGGAACGTCTCCTTCTTCCTCTCTGCCTCCTCCTTGAGGAAATGGATGATCACTTGGGCGGCTCTGGACAGGTCAAGTTTACCACTTCCTATATGAATATGTGTGCATATATTTTAATTATAATGATTTCAAATGGTTCAAGCATGGGAGGAAGGAGGATGCTTTTGAAGGAATTTTTTTTACCTTCTGTATCCACTGCAGCAATGAGCATGTCCAACTCCTCCTGCCTGTAATGCTTCACAAGGCTGCTCAGGATTTCGGGGATTCGGTGTGCATCAATCTTAACCCCATTCAGGTCCACATTATCAAACCGATCCACAACTTGCTGAAGAACTGTAAATTTTAAAGGAATGGGAATTTTGATTAGCATGTTTTACACGACGATTACTTAAAACATATTACATGGAAGTCTGCAAGATACAAAAACGTTTTCCATTTAGCCCAAACAAGCCCATGTTGTTCAGCGGGAGGAATGGGGTCAATAGGCCAGATTACAGCCCATTTCGTATAAAATCCCCGTTTTTTTAATGTAAAAAACATGCCTGCTTAAACTATTACTCAACTACTCATCCCCTCGTTAACATTTTTTGTTTAGCTGCACATATCGCATTTCTACAAACCTGCTTTGGGTTCAACTTCAGTTTGAAACTCTCCCGTTCCAATCACGGCGGTCCTCATGCTCTCGCAAGGCATCACAAAGGACACTGGTTTCTCCACAAAAATAATATAATAATGCTAATTAATTAGATTGAAAATCCTCCTTTTTCAACGAGCCTTTCAGGTATGCACGGTATGTTCACGGACCCGCGCAAGATGAAACTCAGCACAATTCACAAGACACGATTCACTTTTTACTCAACTTTAACAAGAGCCAAAGTAATTGTTATCTCTCCTCTCCAAAGAATGACAAGGTCACGAGGATAATATGTTAATTGATAATGGTGGCTGGTAAAGCACTCTCAACAGCTTCCTAGGATAAATCTCAAATTGCCCTTTCTCACTTTCTATACACCTCTTTATATTCACTTTTATTTCTTCTCTTTATTTTTAACTTCCTTCGTTCTGATCTCTGCCAACGTCTAAACCGTTATGAGATGCTGGTCTCAAAGCGTCAAGTCTGTTTTATACTTGAACACAAGCAATGTTTTGCAATGGTCGGATGATCCTGCCATGCAGTTCCCAGCATTCCAACAACTGCCGACTCATATCATGATCATATTATAGATATGATCATCACATTCCCGAACTTTAAACAAGCGTAGTAGGACAATTCGGTTCGGAATTAGATTATCACTACTTGGGATATCAATGCGGCGGCGGGATTGGTATAGGATCCCGGCTTTATAACCGATATGTTCTTGTAATCCGTTACAGATTTGTCTGAACATCTGCGTAGATAGTAGAAAGATTTCGAAAGAGAGAAGAAAATAATCCAAAGTCTAATCAATCTTCCTCCTCCCCATTCATGTCTTATGTCTTGCCCCTTCGAACTATGGCTTAGTTGTCCCATTTTGTTTTTGTTAAATGGAGTACGCTATTCGATAGTTTCCGATATCAATTCCCATCATTTTCAATTTTTTTTTAAAGCATGAGTCAGAGCCAACTAGGAATCGGAGAAAGTGGAAAAGCATTAGCGGAATTTGAGACGACAAGGGCTTGACAGGATGAAAGATAATACACTTTTTTCCACTCTAAATAAGATTATATTTACTGTTAAAACAGTTTCATTCCAATCCAAGTATCTACTCATGTATATGACCGCAACCGATTTATAATTTTTTCTAGGACAAGAGCATCATCGACGGTTTTATACTCCCATTCCCCATGCATTTTTTGCCAATATAAATGGGCTCACTTTAGATAATCTTTGGTAGGGTTGGGTAATAATAATGGTACATATTGCATGAGAGTATGAATCACGGCTGCAGAGGTTTGCTCCCGTTGCATTTGCCCTATTTCTATTTTGGTCATGAATCCTGACTAACCATACACAGGGGCAGGGGAAAAGAAGCGCTTGCTTGATCTCACTTTCAGCGACTGAAGATGAGCTAGGAATGAGTTTGTTATTTTCATACTTGTTCGTCCTCCTCCTCCTCATCCCATTCTAGTTTGGGCGTGAGATATGGGTTTATTTTAATTATAGAACCTTGGCATTCGACTCCGAAATAGTTGAGTCATCCGCAAAAAGTTTTGCATTGGGGAAGAGAATTATGTGCGTGGTCGTTCATATAAATATTTTTATGAGCATCATAGATAACAGCACTGTCCATGAGCTGGTTATAATTATCCTGGTAAAGAATACAAATGTTTTTATTGTTTGATGGATGGAGAGATTGATCTTTTAGGGTGTTTTCCCACGCACCACCTCCTCAACTCTTGGTAATTGCCATCTCAACTTTGCTTACTAGCTATTCTTGATCTTGACTTTCCGGGGTCCCTCCTCCGGGTATGGTACATATATAGCCATTCCTTAACATAACTGAATTTTTGGCTAATGACCAACTACACATGTATATATGTAATGTAAAATGATCTAACATAACCTTATTTTTGCGAAGAAAAAATTGTGCTCGGTAGAAAGAGGAAGCAAATTCCGTTATTTTCATTCTTTTAGGATTTAGGAAATAAATGCAACAGTTTACTTGATTATTTTATTTGGCCAATGTAACGATTCCAAAGGAGAAAGAAAAGCATTCATTCTAGAGAAACAGAGCAGGTAATAGAAACTAGGAAACTAGGAAAGATGAACAGAACCTTTTAATGCTTGAGGTAGGATCAAAAACAAAATCTGCCCAAAAAGATCCAAATGACTTTGGTTGTACATAAAAAAGCTAACGCTAAAATGTGACGGAATGCAGAGAAGCATGTTCTTACAAAAGCATCTTCTCTACGTTGACTATTTTCGATAGATTCAAATATATCCGATGAGATTGAAAAACATATACATAGGTAAACACATTTACAATCCCAATTAATGGAATGGTAATAAAAAGAGAAATAAAAACAGATTATCATGATGCGACCGTCTATCTATTAACTTATGTAAAGGAAAGACCTTTGAACGCTCTCGTGTAATGAGAAGGATGAGTTAGTTGGTTAGGTTGAAGTCGCCATAAAAAATGTTGGAGCCGGCTAGGAAATTTCAAACCAAGCAGAATTTACAAGTAATCTGAATGAATGATCTGAATGATGCTTACCATTTCATGATCCTTTCTCAATGGGAATTCTTGAAATCATTTATATTGCACTAGTGAATAGATTAGTTCATATCAGAGAGAGTTTGGCTTTAGTGGGGAAGACATATTTATTTTACCTGGCACCCCGACCCCACCTCAAACCGTGCACACTCATTTGTCAAATTTGTGTCCTAGCTTGAAATCATTTTCGAATTTCCGTCGCCCCAAAAGTGGAAAAATAGTTTCTAAAAAACATTCCACCCATTTAAAAAAAATAAATCCATCACGAACGCGGCAGCTAACGTGACAGGCTGCCGGCTCTGACAAAAATATACTTTTTCGCAATTATTATTATTATCCATTAAAATTGAAATCAGTTATAAAAATATCCACTCTTACAGGCCCTGGTTTCGTAATGCGCAGGAGCATATACATATTATCATGTGCGCCTACAGGAATTCTTCTTTCTAAGGATGGATCCCTTTTCTGCTGGTGATGATAATGATAAACCGAAAGATTTATTACCGCTCCTATTTTTCACAGTTGTCAGTTCCATTTCCGCTTGGTTCTAACTAAAATGGAAGGGAATAGAATGTACATATTGTACATGGGTTTTAGTCGAATTGGAACTGTCATTTTTTTTTGCACAAACATCCCACCGGGACTGGATGGCACCACGACCACATCCAACCCCGACGACTAAACCTTGCTACCGGGAAGTCACGCTGTGGTTATTTCACTAGAAGCGATTTAGGCGTTCAATTAGTCTATACTCAGGGCACCCCCCCCCCTATTATTATATCAAAAAATGGTTATATAACAATGATTATATGACTATGACTATCATTATGCCCTTTCTGTGACCTTCACAAAGTGGAGATCCCAACCAACCGATAACGCCATCCTACAACAAAATAAACCAATGCAAACTGAACGATGCAAATTGCCATTTTTTTTATAGATATTCCAAAGACGTAATATAATTTCATTCAACAAGAATAATGTTCTCTTAGAAATTGTATGAAATTTCAATTTATTAGAAAATGTAGAAATAGGATTACTTTCAAGTGGGCAAAAATAGCGCAGGGAGATAGGGAACAAGCCAATAGCTATATTTTTATATATGAAACAACATGAATGATTGATGAGGAGCAGACGTACAAAAAATGCTTCACATCTCGCCATCTCCTCATCTATCCCACACTTTAACTAACTGTAATATATTAATTATCGGTATGGCTGTCTTTTAAATCAAGCCTTACTTATAGTTTTAAAAGGAAACAGCAATTATTTTACGTGGGAAGTTTTCTGAATGAAGAGGGGTAATAACGGAGCTGAAATGGGCCGTAATAATATATGAAAAATCATCTCTACATCTTATCATACTTTATAAGACATATTTGTATTTATTCTTTTATAAATAAATCCATTCGCCCGTTGCCAAGTTTACGTTGGCAGTTTGGCACGTGCAAATCAAGATATATATCCACTGTCACATCATCCCCGTCTCCAGCTCCGCCTTAGGTATATTTTTACATAAGAGAAATATTTTGATGATATTTTAAGTATTTTTTAAAGCTCACAGAAATAACACCTGGGAAAGAAAACATTTACACAGTCATGCATGACCTAAGAAATGAAATGACACATAAGGTGGGAGTCATAAAAAGGAGTAATATTACCAATCCCAATCCCCAATTTGTAGCAGACATACATAATAACATGTATAATGATGTCAGTGAGGATTTAACATGTTTGTTTCACAATACCCCACTCTCCAACAAGAAGGTTTATCATTAGGGGAGTTATTTTTGTTTCCACCATGAAGTTATTTTAATGGGGGCAATATCCCCTTTAATTTCGTTATTAATTTCAATTTAATGTCAGATAAGGTCAACGGTCCATATAGCTAACAAAAAACTAGTTTGGTGGTGACGACATAAAATACCAAATACGCCTTGTCCATCAGGCTGTATATATAATGTACTCGCATTTGATTTCATTTTTCAGTTTCATCACTTTCCCTTTTCGTGATCAGATTACATTGTGGAACAGTGCTCGAACGAGGATGGCCGACCCGAGAGCGCCATCCCAAACCTAATCAAATTAGTATAAAAGACTATTTATAGATGGATGATGAGCCCATATAGCTAGTCCCGCCATGGGTCCATGACCTTATTTCCAATTCCGACGTAATCAGCACATTAAAAAATACCCCACATGAAGATACAATAGATCCCAATTTTTGAGGAGAGAAAAGGAAGGGAATTAATTGCTCTTTTTAAAAACATTTTTTTTGTTCAGATAATGAGGTTTTCAATATCTCTCCATCCTTCAAACAATAAAAATATTTATATTCTTTACCAAAGATAATTATAACATGACCATCTCATGGCCCGTGTTGTTATATACGATGATGCTCATTGGAATATGAATATGAACGACCACGCACACAATTCCCTCTCCCAATGTAAACCTTTCGTGGATTACTCAACTATTTCGGAGTCGAATGCCAAGGTTCCATATAATTAAAATAAACGCATATCTCAGTCTCAAACTAGAATAGGAGGAGGAGGACGACGAACAAGTATGAAAATAGCAAACTCAGTCGCTGATAGTGAGATCAAGTAAGCGCTTTTATTCCCCTGCCCCTGTATATGGTTAGGCAGGATTCATGCGATCAAAATAGAAATGGAGCAAAGGCAACGACGGGAGCAGCAAAAACCGCTGCAGTCATGATTCATAATCAATATATACCATACCAGTATTACCCAACCCTATCAAAGATTACCTAGAGTGAGAACCCATTTATATTGGCAAACAAAATGCATGGGCAAGGGGAGTATAAGCGTCGATGATGCGCTTGTTTAAGAAAAAAATATATAGATCGGTTGCGGCGGGGGGCACCTCCCATAGCAAGTAAATTTTGTTTTTGTTATCATGATTTTTGATGACGCCCTACCTTAATAATGCTTATCGATCCGAACCCATGCATAATAATCATTCATAGCCATATATTAACATTCCTGGGTGTACGACACGTTTCTATTGCTGCTGGGCGGTCGTATATATGAGCTCTTGGAGTGAAAATATTTTAGCCATAAACACAATCTTGTCTTTTTACTAACACAATCTTTTTCCACACAAGAGTGGAAAAAAGTTCATTATCTTTCATCTTGTCATGCCCTTGTTGTTTCAAATTCCGTTAATGCTCTTCCACTTTCTCCGATTCCAAGTTGGCTCATGCTTTAAAAAAATTTAAACATTGGGAATTGATATCGGAAACTATCGAGTAGCGTAATCCATTTAACAAAAAAACAACAAATGGAACAACTACGCCATAGTTCGAAGGAGCAAGACAGAAGAGATGAATGGGAAGAAGGAAGATTGATTAGACTTGGGATTTTTTCTCGCTCTTTCGAAATCTATCTGCTATCTACGCAGATGATCAGACAAATCTATAAGGGATTATAAGAACATATCGGTTGTAAACCCCGGATCCTATACCAATCCCGTCGCAGCATTGATATCCCAAAAAGTTTTGATAATCCAATTCTGAACCGAATTATCTTACTATACGTTTTTTTAAAGTTTGGGAATGTGATGATCATGATTGTTGGAACGTTTGGAACTGCATAGGGGGATCATCCGCTCCATTGCTAAACATTGCTTGTAAGTGTTAAAGTATAAAACAGGCTTGACGCTTTTCACCAGCATCTCATAAAGGTTTAGACGTTGGCAGAGAACAGAACGACGGAAGTTAAAAATAAAGAGAAGAAATAAACGTGAAGAGAAAGAGATCTATAGAAAGTGAGAAAGGGGAATTTGAGATTTATCCCAGGAAGCTGTTGAAAGTGCTTTACTAGCCACCATTATCAATTAGCATATTATCCTCATCCTCGTGACCTTGCCAATTCTTTGGATAGGAGAGGGAGAGCAATTACTTTGGGGCTTGTTAAAGTTGAGTAAAATGTGAATCGTGAATCGTGTCCTGAATTGTGCTGAGAGTTTCATCTTGCGCTGGTCCGTGAACATACCGTGCATACCTGAAAGGCTCGTTGGAAAGGAGGATTTTCTATCTAATTAATTAGCATTATTAGATTCATTTTTTGGAGAAAGCAGTGTACCTTGGGATGCCTTGCGACAGCATGAGGACCGCCGTGATTGGAACGGGAGAATTTCAAACTGAAGTTGAACCAAAAGCAGGCTAGTGAAATAGCAGAAATGCAATATGCAGCTAAACAAATAATGTTAACGATGGGATAAGTAAATGAGTTATAGTTTTTTCAACAAGCAAGCTTGCTTACATTAGGGAAAGCGGGAATTAAAAGGAAATGGGCTGTAATCTGGCCTATTGACCCAATTCTTCCCGCTGAGCAACATGGGATTGTTTCTGCCAAATGGAAAATGCTTTCATATCTTTATACGCCCATGTAATATGGTTCACGTAATCGCCGTGTAAAACATGCTAAATCAAAATTCCTTTAAAATTTACAGTTCTTCAGCAAGTTGTGGATCGGTTTGATAATGTGGACCTGAATGGGGTTAAGATTGATGCCCACCGAATCCCCGAAATTCTGAGCAGCCTTGTTAAGCATTACAAGGCGGAGGGGTTGGACATGCTCATTGCTGCAGTGGATACAGAAGGTAAACAATTTCCTTCAAAAGCCTCCTCCTTCCTCCCATGTTTGAACCATTTGAAATCGTTATAATTAAAATTCCACATATATATATATAGGGAGCGGCAAACTTGACCTGTCCAGAGCCGCCCAAGTGATCATCCACTTCCTCAAGGAGGAGGCAGAAAGGAAAAAGGAGACCTTCCTCAAAGTCACCCTGAAAATCAGTGCCCAACTCTGTATGGCTGAGGACACGGGGATGATCCTGTACTACTTCTACCCTCAGATCATTAAGGGGGTGGATGGTGGGAAGTGTTTTCTCCAGTAACCTTTCCACTTTACGTATTATTATTATGTCATTTGTTTATACCACGTTTCTCGTCCTTTAGGCATATAGATTAGAATTTACACTTACCTTGTACTTTTTAATGTCTCAAATGAAAAGTAAGGAAAGGGAGGTTGTAATTTGTCCAAAAGCAGGTTTGTAAAAAAAGTAGAAATGCGATATGTATGGCTAAACAAAAAAATGTTAATGACGGGATGATTAAATAAGTAATAGTTTAAACAAGTATTTTTGTTCACATTACAAAAACGGGGATTAAAAAATAGGCTGTAATCTGGCCGTAGTGTAAAACATGCTAAATCAAAATTCCCATTCCTGTAAAATTGCAGTTCTTCAACAAGTTGTGGACCGGTATGATAATGTGGACCTGAATGGAGTTAAGATTGATGCACACCGAATCCCCGAAATTCTGAGCAGCCTTGTTAAGCATTACAAGGAGGAGGAGTTGGACATGCTTATTGCTGCAGTGGATACGGAAGGTAATAGTTTTTCGTTCAATAGCCATCCATTCCGCCCATGTTTTAACCATTTGAAAGCGTTATAATTAAAATTGCACATTATATATACATATATATAGGCAGTGGCAAACTTGACCTGTCCAGAGCCGCCCAAGTGATCATCCATTTCCTCAAGGAGGAGGCAGAGGGGAAGAAGGAGACGTTCCTCAAAGTCACCCTGAAAATCAGTGCCCAACTCTGTATGGCTGAGGACACGGGGATGATCCTGTACTACTTCTACCCTCAGATCATTAAGGGGGTGGATGGTGGGAAGTGTTTTCTCCAGTAACCTTACTTTTAAAAATACCCCATTCGATACAGCCCTTTCCACTTTACGTAATAGTATTAAGTCATTTGTATATTATATACCTACTTATGTTTATAATCATTTATTCTCCGGAAGCAAATAGATAAGAATTAAAGCTTACTTTTTTTCTCAAATGAAAAGTAAGGAAAGGAAGCTTGTAATTTTTGTATGATGGTTTTTGTGACTCTGTGTCGCAAGCTACAATAAAGATACATATATTTTATTCTGTGGTAAAGAATTACATTTGAAAAGGGGTTTCCAGTTGATTTATTTTCCCCTGTCCGTTTGTTGTTTGTATATGGGTCGGACCAATTCAATTTGTAGATACTCTTCCCCTCAGTGCCAGAAGTAGCAAAGTTTTTTTTGTGTGGGCTTTGGTTCGAATTGGTCTAGGTTTGTTGTCTGCACTCTGCAGGACGGAGTGCCAAATTAAATAATGTTAAACTGGGATTGCAACATATAATGCATGGACTATTTGAGAGTGGAGTGAACTATATAATCGTATCCTATCGTGTTCATTTTTAGTGTAAAAGTAAAATTTACAAGTAAGTAGATTTTCATTTTTTAATGGGATTTTTTAAAAAATGTCTTGGGGAGTAACTTTTATTCGTCTCCGTTTCCCACTCGCTCCGCAGTTACAGATATACCCAATACATGGATTGAATATATGGATTGAGATATATAACAGTCACGAACATATATTTTAAAAAATGTTTTCATTGGAGCGTTGATCACAGCGTCAATTTTATTTTTATATGAAAAAAAGTATAATAATATGCAGAAGTCGTGACGATTTGAATAAATAGATATATGAAATAAATCCTGTCAAAAATCCTCAGTTTCCCCATCCACCCACCATTTTTACCAAAAAAAATGTCAACGTAAAAGTATTCCAAACAAATTCGCATGCATGGATATATATATATACATCAGTTGCCTTATTTTTAGTTTGTCTGAGGTTAAGGGATAATATTTACATTTGATTGTATCCTGTTGCCTCAAAATAAATTCTCGCCGGTAATGAGCTTTAATCAAAATATGGATATGCATTATTTTATTTCATACTGTTTGTGTATGCCACAATTCCCTATTGCACAAATTCATTTCTTTTTGCAACTTGTTGCATTTTCCTTGTGCATCTACAGCGGAGATGGAGATGTAGTCGACCTTGCTCAAGGGTATTTATATTGGCGTTCAGTTGACTTTGGTTATCCACTTGCGGGACAGTCCCAAAGTATAATTCTGGCTCATTTCTCGGTGCATGCCAATTCATTTCTCAAACTAAATTCTTCCACAAAATTTACCGACTTTTTCTTCTCTTAAAAATCCACCCTATTGTTTCCACATGTTTATAATAGTTGTCTAATCTTGTCTGTAAAAAGATTGTTTTTCAAAGGTTTTTCCTGTAGACATTCTACTTTTTACTTTCTACTGCACTATCTTTTATGGAGGATTCCCCACGTGCGTACGTACAAGTAAATGGATATATATATATATTTTTTTTTTAAATGGTTCATCTTCATCAGCCACACTGTCAAAAAAAAGCGGCTCATGTTACATATATACCTATGTAGGTATATGCTGAGACGCGACATGCTCGAAAACATGTCATATTCTACTGCAGAAAAAAAATATGTTCTCATGTTACATAATTACTACGTTGGAAGGAATGCAGTTGGCTGCAGCTGACTAACTTTTAAATTGGAATTTCAATTTTTGAGAATACCTATATAAATAGATGGATAAATGGATATTATAGGATTTATTGGAGTCTCGTGGATGCGGTTGACACTTCATTCTGAAAATAAGTTTTCGTGAAACTGCTGCAAAATTCGAGAGAGATATTTGAGATTGACATGAATGTTTTTTTCTTAAAAAAAGTGACAGTTTTAGACGGAGGAGGAAAGACAGTATTGCATTTTTCTGGTTTACATCATGATCATCCAATGAGGTATATACATTATATCTTACATACCTAAGTTGATTGGAACTGCTTTTAGTAGAAATACTAAAAAAATCATAGGAAGATCAGGAGAAATGTGATATTGCATAAATGAGTGCATAATATGGATCATTCAAACGGAAAGTTGAAGATGACTGGTTTCGATATTGGAAGCCAGACGAGAGGGAAGTCAATGTGAAATGATCACGGTAGTAGTGTACCATGTGAGTTTACAGGAATTCTTTCTAATGATGGATCCCTTTTCTGCTGATGATAACCCGAACGATTTATTACCGCTCCTGGTATTCACAGTTGTCAGTTCCATTTCCGCTTGGTCCTAACTAAAAATTAACGAAAAAAATATGTGCATGGGTTGTAGTCGAATTGATTTGATTTGATTTGATTTGATTGGTTTATTGTGTTAGAGATGGCCTTGGCCCACACACATAATTTTACAGGGAAGTTTTATACATATGCACAAATAAAGTAAGTAATAAAATTATTAATTCAATGTCATAACTTAGTTAGCGTACATGATTAATATCTAGTATTCCAAACAAAATGCTCTCAATTTTAGGGAATTTGTCATAAAGCTACATATGTAATGTATAAAGGAGCAAGAGTAGTTACTAAAAAAGCTGTGTATTTTATATGTATTTGTGATAATTCGAAAGTTTTCATTTCTTAAATGGGCATATCGTTTGCAGATAAATAGGTGGTGGAATAGGTCGTCATTTCCTGAGATGTTGCACAGTTGGCATGTTGAGCATGGTGAGAACGAGTATTTTATTGAGTATGCGGTGAGGTGTAAGATTTTCAGCCTGTCCGGGTGTAGACGAAGTTGGCAAAACATCCTTTTCTTATGAAGTGATATTGGGTAGTTTAGGTAAAGCTCTGCTCCTGGTTTGGACTTCAGTCTATGGTAAAATGAACTGAAGCTGGAACCGTCAGCACGGTCGAGGTCACGGAAGAATGACATTTCGGACTGTTGTTTCAGCAGTATTGGGAGGGCTGTTTTGATACTGTTAACGTTATGGGTTTTGAGAGCCTCTGTTGTCGGGTCGATCTCATTTGTTATGGCAGAAAGCTTACTGAAGTAATTCTGGGAATTTGGTTCTTTTTCGTGGAGTTTAACAAGAGCATCTAGGCAGATTTTTGGGTAGCGGTGGTCTGGCATAGATCGTACTTTCGTAAACCAGCGGAAGGACTGTTTAAATAACAGAGACTGTAATGGGCTCAGTCCGAGCTCTAGTCTTAGTAGGTACCCTGGGGTATAAATCGGTAGGTGGAAGAGCCTCTTGAAGAAGTTCAGTTGTATTTTCTCCAGGCTTTCCGCATAAGCTAAAGCCCAGGCCCCCGCCGCATGCATGGCGATACTTTCAACTAGGCTCTGAAAGAGTTTGATAATAACTGGCCACGATCTGGTTCTGGATCTTGAAATTATGGGAATAACGGAGGCAGTGGCACTATTACATTTTCGAATGAGCTCCTCGCATTGCAAATGGAACTTCCCACATGAACAAAATGTAATACCCAAATACGTGAATCTGCTAACAATTTCGATTTGTTCTCCTCGGTAGAAATATTTTGGGGTGTTTTCGGCAGTTTTCAAGTGTCTATTGTGAAAAATCAGGATCTTGGTCTTCAAGACGTTCACGGTTAGCATGTTGTCCCTGCAGTATTCATCCAGTATGTCCAGCTTAATTTGCAGATGAATTGGACAGTCTGCTATTAACACCAAGTCGTCAGCGTATGCTAATGTTAAATGCACTTTTCCCCCCAGTACAATTTAACTATCACCGCTAGTATAAAAGGCATGCAGTCGATGTTAAGACTCCCTTGGGTTAAATGTACTTTGCATGGGAATGCAAAATCAGGAATAAACAAAGTCCAGAACACGGCGAAGAGTTAAAATGCCCCATCAACAGAACACACAGCCTGTTATAATTT
>JAQIXQ010000896.1:0-19634 GCA_034700485.1 Pseudosinella alba
AGGTAAAGGTTCAATAGCTAGGTAAATATGCACCATTTAGGTTTCCAGATTCCAGACATCCCTGGTCAATAATGGAATTGTACTAAAATTTGCTAAAAGGAGGATGACTTTAATCTACCCAAATCATTCCAATTCTGCTTTGAATGCATTCAACTCTTCACCACCTGCAACAATGTGGGAAAATTATCAGAAGACTATAGTCCAACAATCACATCATGTCAAACTGCATTTAAAAAGCTCTCACGAATACGATAACGAACCTTCCTACATTGTCCTGACTCTGATTTCATTTATTAGCCTTTGTCTACTCTTGCCCTGATGTGCGTGCACATAACATGTTTGTGTTCATGTAGGTAATTTTTATTTCCACAAACTATCGCCAGTGCATATCTGCAATTCGCTAACGATAAGATGGATGCACTTGTACTAATGACACGGGCGGAACTGGGTATAAAAGGAGGACTGAGGTTAACGGAATTATCATTTCAGTTTAAATCGAATCATGTCAATTGCACGACATACAAATACAATTGCGTTACCGTTTAGCCCATTGTTATAACTTCTAACAGCAATCATATCATAAACTTTGAAGTTTAATGTTCTTAAAATTATACGACATAAACAGGACGAAAATAATCAGCCAAGCCAGTGATGGGTTTGTGGTGACTACATGCGATAATGCATTAAAAAAGTAGGTAGCTTCATTCAAATTCCGTACTGTTCAAGGTTATATAATCCCAAGAAGTCGAAAGAAAGTGATCGTATCTTCATAATAGTTTTGCTTGTGCTGCAATGAGATTCCGCTCTTATCTCCTACCGACTTCTTCAACTGATTACATAAGAAATCAATACCGCCGTAGGTCCTAAATTCTAATCTAGGATTTTCGTCACGATTATGAATATATGATCATATCAGGCCGCTCTTGATGGCCACTTACTTATATACCTGTTACAGTATAAATCGCTGGTTACGAAATATTATAAAATTACAACTCTAGAAACTGCCTGTATGTTCTCGTTGTTCTCTGAGAGTCTGGATATGTGAAGTAAAGTGTTCATCGTATAATTCTTAATGCTCAAGTGTTAAAATTTTAATTGTCTCCCATGCTTCTTTCATAGTTTAAAATGCTCCTAAAAAGAAACCTAATACAACTTTCAATATTTTCCTTGGTGCAATCAGTTCAACTTTACGCATTCGATGTAAATGCCGATGAACTTCGGCGGGTGGAAGGTAGGACATTACCAGTTCCGTTACTACGAAATAGGTATCAGTTTGGTCAGTTAGTTACGTAAGATAGTTACAAGACAAGCAAGCATAAGTGAACCCTTCTCATCGTCACCAACTGGAGCATGCGAATGCATGGACTATTGGGAATGTGTGTCAAAGTGAGTGAAACCCAAAAATTCAAAATCAGTTATCATTTCATAGCCACACATTAATAACCCTTCCCATTCAATGATAATTTTTTGAGAATTATACTTATATTTCGCATTTCTAGAGACGGCCAGATATACAGCTACTGTGGAATAGGTGCGACCGAGGTTTGCTGCAGATCAACAATATGACAGTTACAAGTGATGTCAAGGCGAACAATAGAGCAATATTGTCTTCTGCCGAAACAATTACGACATTGGCCACATCGGCATCATCTCCCTCATCATCAGAAGAGCTGTTTAGGACAGGAAATGAAGACACCTAAACTACTGCTAATGACTTTGTAATAAGATGCTACATTGCTAAAAGTAGATAAAAATGAGTATTTATTTTTTGGTAAAAAATGGAAATTGGATTTTTTATCATGTTAAATTAGGCTACAGCTTCGCAAACACCTTTACCTTTTGTCGTGTCATCATCACCATCACCATCGCCAGCATTTCCCTCCACAACTATAACGGATGTGGATTATTACTATTCGCTAGAAAATGAAAATGGTGATTTGAAGCAAATTACGACACAGCCCAAGCCATCCCAAAATGATACAAATGATGATTATAACAATGATAATGGCCTATGTGGACAACAAGCCATTAGTTGGAAATTAGATTCAAAAGCTGAGTTCAGAGAATGGCCGTGGCATGCTAACCTCAAACATGGATGGAAAGAATACCTTTCTGGATGGAAGGAGTCCCTCCTTTCTGGATGGAAAGAGTCCCTCCTTTCAGGATGGAAAGAGTCCCTCCTTTCTGGATGGAAAGAGTCCCTCCTTTCTGGTTGGAAATTTGTCCCTCCTTTCTGGATGGAAAGTATTGATTGTGATGCTGTGCATATCATGGATTGGATTTTATGTGTTTTAGCAATAGTAATGCAGTATTGCAGCAAAAGACGGTTACTCAACGAACATTTAGATTGATCTACTTTTTGTATATTTTTTATTGTTTTATATTTAAATATGCTTGCCATTTATAAAAGAGTTGTAAACTATTATCAATTTAAAATGTCGTATTTTAAAAGTTTAGAATTAAAATATGATAGAGACATTATTAATTCATACGTAACAATAATTTAAATGCATATAAAATAATGAGTAAAGAGTTTAAAAGTGTTGGATGATCATAATCATAAAATATTATAAAAATTACAAGTTATATTAATCTACTGCATATAAGTTAATGAAATTATACATTTCTGAAATATCTTAAATGTTATAAGATGCAATAATAATATGAACATTGCAATATCAACAGAACTCAAATGATATAGACAAGATAACACAAGTCCCAATATAATCTTTCAAGGTATCCCCGGAGCAAACTGTTTTTATAACACCTCCACTGCAATTTTCTCCTCTGTAAAACCTTACGCATGTTGCGTCAGCAGGGAAATTAACAACGAGGTTATTGCAATTACTAAAATAATATTTCCGAGTGAAGCAAAGCCCAGGGACCAGTCTAAACTCATATTTCCAAATATTATCATCATTCGGAACTAACTCAGAGGATAATTTTTCCTGATTATTACAGCTCAGGCCGTAATATTTAATCCCAGCTTGTAACTTTATGTATTCTAGTAGAAAATCTCTGTTTTTTTGCCATGATTCATATTCATTACCTCGACAGTAATTGTCATTCTGACATAGATATTGTTTTGCATTGTCGCTCAGAAATTTACCCATGGAATGTGAAGGGGTTGACTGTGAGTGCAACACCCTTATACCTCTCCGAATTGTTTCAAGATAACGTACCTGTTGTAAATCATCGTTTTTTCAAGAATATTCTATGCAGTCGGATGGTGCACATTGGAACGTGTCGTTGAGCAGGCTATAAGTCCCGGCTGGATCCTTCATAGTCCGGATAGCTCTGATAACCAAAAAGAAATGTGATTGTAAATTTAAATTACGTATTGGAAATTAATTTGCGATTTGCTACTACTTACGAGTACATTATAGTTTGAGCAGAAAGATTCTTGCAAAAATAAACTTGGGCCGTGAGTATCCATAATCAATCACAAAATAATATGTAATACTTACACACAATTATGTATTGCCGACAAGACAATTACAAGATACACACAAACAAATGGTATATGCGTCATTTTGGTCGATTGTTATATCAATCTGTCCACAGAACAAACTAAAAGGATAAATTTATATTAATTATACATAAAAAACCCGGGGCAAAAAGATACACACATGAACTATTCTGGAATATGTGAATAAACTAATTCTTACATTTAAATTTCTATGAACATAAACCAATTCAATAGAATAGAATCTTTCATGGCCCTTTTCACGTAGTGCAATATTTCTGCCCATAATATGTGGTGAATTTTCTCCAAAATTAAGTACAGTTTATTAATAGAGTATTGGCAATATTCCTATCAATTATCGGAAAAATTAAACTATAAGCAGAAAAGTTATTGAAAATCGAACGTCATTTTAAATGTTCAAATCATATACTGGACGGCCCAAATTGAAGATGTTCAATAAAACTAGCTGTAAGACGGTATAGCGGTTCTGCTATAGTTGAAAGGTTTGGGTGAAAGGTATGATACCATTGTGCTAATCCTAGAAATCTTTGGACAGATTTGCGGTTGGTGGGTCTTGGGAACTCGCGAATTGCTCGGATTGTCTCTGGCTTCTTCTTAAGTCCACTTGGTCCGATTATGTGCCCCAGATACTCGATGTGGGGTTTTGCAAAGTTACATTTCTCGATATTAAGTGAAAGATTGGCGTCTTGGAGTCTTTGAAGATCAAGTTGTAGATGGTGCATGTGCTCCTCGATGGTAGCACTCCAAATTAATATATCGTCAAGATATACAACACAAATCTCTCCTAGTAATCCTTGCAGTACTCTCCTCATAAGATTCTGGAAGCTCTTGGGGGCGTTGCAAAGACCAAACGGCATAACAAGACATTCCCATAGTCCACCTTGAGTGATGAAAGCACTCTTTTCTATACTTTCTTGCGAAAGTGCAATCTGCCAAAAACCACTCTGAAGATCAAGTGATGTAAAGTATCCTCCTTGTGGAATATTTCTAAGTAAGCTATGAACATTCTCCATTGGAGCGGCGTTCTTCCTAGTCTGTGTGTTCAGCTTGGAACTAGTTTATGCATAATCTCCACTTGTCCTTTCCTTTCTTAGGCACAAGTATAACTGGTGAAGCATAAGGGGATCGTGATGGTCGAACCATTCCCATCTTTACAAGTTCTTGAACTTGTCGATTGATTTCCTTCCTTCTTTCTCTGGAATAAGGAATAGGTTTCTCTGCCACTGGTGGGCCATAAGCATCGATGACATGATAACCCCAGTCTGTTCTACCAACTTTTCCATCAGTCCTTGCTACTTTAGGAAATTTCGTAAGTAGCCCGTCCACTTTGGATTTGATATCGTCTTCAGTCCACTCTTTTCGTGCAAGTGTAATTTGAAATTTTGGTTTAGGTTGAGTTTACCCGCAGTTGAAAAAACTATGAATATTTAGTTGTTGTTGAGGTTTGTCTCCGAACCAGAATTTTCGCGTCTTAACTCTGATCACGAGGTCGAAGTGATCCATAAAGTCGAATCCGATGATAGACGGAACAATTAGTTTATTCATAACTTGGAACATGAATTTGTATTTGCGAAATCCAACTTGTAGGCAAAGTTCTACCTTCCCTACGGAGTAGATCATTGTGTCATTAGCACACCTCAATGGAACTGGTTCTGTGGATTGAAACTCAGAATCTAACTTGGTTGCCAGATTAAAGTCAATTAGGCTGTAACTTGATCCCGTATCTAATAAAGCATCAATTTTACTTGGTCCTGATTCGACATTTATAAATGGGAATCCATTGCTTTTTGAAATTTGAAGTATGGGGTAGAGGTGTGATGGAGTTTTCACATCTCCCCTTGGTAGTTTAAATCATCTTCAGCATCTCCGTAATCTTGATCTTGTTCCCCTTCAGGAGCATTATCACTTGAATTTACTACCCAATTTCCATCCTCCCAAACGCACATTGCATAGCCTGACTTGCTTCTGCAATCTTTCCAACCATGACCTCGCTTTCCACATTTTCTGCAGATCATCCCTGACCAGGGTTGATCACGAGGAGTGGAAGTTGAAGGTTGGTTAACTTGTTGTTGTGCTGATCTCTGACTTGACTTTCCTTGATGTTGATTTCCGGAGCCAGATTGATTTGTCTCCGTTCTTGGCGTAAGATGTTCCCGTAAAGAGTTCCATCTCCCTCTGAAGTTTCCTCTTCTTAAACCTCTTCCTCCTCCTCTATTTGCCTGCCTATGATTATTGTAGCTTTGGTTCCCTTCGTTTCCTTGATGATTCTGTTGCTTGTTCTTGTTAAACTTCTTTGATCCTTGCTTGTCCCCTTCTTTGGCCTTTCTTTCGTGATCATACATAGGTGGTACTTGGTGTTTCACTCCATCATGTTCGTCTCCTGCAAGTAAGTTGCTCGTTGTGATCTCGCAGGCTCGCATTAGGGATACTACGGTGTTGTGCTGGGTGGAGCCTAAACCGACTCGAAGCCTTGGGTGCAATGCAGATTGAGCATTATGAACATGATAACTTTCACCCTCATGTGGAAAACAATAACGTGAAAGTTGAACCATATCGTAAATAAATTTCTCCGAGCTCTGTGATAGAGTCTGCTTGCGGGTCTTCAATTCCGTTAGTCTTTGATCGGTTTGGTACCATCCATCATATTGCTTCTTGAATTCCTCCCTAAATTGCTTCCAAGTGCAAACTCTGTGTTTGATGTGATTCCACCACAACTTGTGAACCGGAGACAGTGTTACTCCTACCACGGCTAAATAGTCGGAGTGACGGAAGTACTTGAAGTATCTTTCAAGTTCGTCAAGGAAAGCATCTGCTGTCATTTTAGTTGGGTCATACTTCGGCACTCGCAAATTGGTCTGAATAGAGGATAGCCTCACATTTCCTAAGGCTTGAGTTAACTTTGTTACAAGTTGCTGGTCTGAGGTTTGTTGAGAAGAAGCTGCATTGGGACCTCAAGTCCTCCTTGCTTGTCGCCCAGTCGGGTCTGAGAAAAGTTCTATACCTGAACCCTCTTCATCGAAATCCCCTTCAGAATTTTCGTGAATTTCTTCGTCATTGTTCTGTTCATTGTTCGGTTCATGGGGTACGCCCTGTTGACCATCTGCTGTTTTCCATTGACTTGGACCTTTGACATAATCTTCAAGATCCAGTAATTTTACTCGTTGTTCATCAAAGTCAGATTGGAGTGAATGAATCCCTCCAGCCAGTTGAGCCAATTGCTGCATCACATCACTTAAGGTGGGTTTTGTTGATTGTTGGTGCGTTGTTGTCTTCTTCCATTATACGCCCATCTCCATCGGTCTCAATCTCCTCAATATCAGCACCTCCCACGGCGCCTAACATGTTCTGATTGACATTGCCTTCGCTCATTATGTGAATTACAGTATTGTCGGGATCGCTGGATGAATAACTAATACCCAAGTTATAATTTTCGAAATCTGCGAGGATTCTGCGGGAGCTAGGGGATTCCGGTGGAATTATCGTACTAGCCCTGGCAGTCCTCCCAGCTGCACTTCGCGTTGTTATGTTCCTTGTTCCGAAAAGTAAATTTTCTTTCTTCTTGGGCATGTAAGTAGTTGGATAAAATGACAGATGTTGAAATTTTTTTTTAACTTTAATTTCTGTCGAATTGTGATAGTCCAGTCTTAACTGCTACTATCGATGGGATTTTAGTATTTATTGGCGTTTCGTAGAGCTAACTGTAAGTTTAGTAACCTTCCACTGCATTAGCAATTTGCTTTTACACACCTAAACTGTTAGATTCTATTCATTTGGTGTACCCGGGTATACGTAGATCTTCTGTATCTAACTAGTCTTACTTCCAGTTACTCTCTGGAAAATCCAATATTTTCAGCCAATATAATATATTTGTCACTAATTGGAGAAAGTTTCACTTAATTATCCATATAATTATTAGTAGAGGTAATCGTGATTAATCCCCACTCTTTATTCTATCTAACTCTCGATTTACACAAAAAAAATCCGGGAAAAATAGAAGTGCGGGATTGGATACCCATCAACCGGGATACTAGATCCGGGAAGATTGTGAACTGAACTCACTGTTCACTACAAATTTTGGCATAAACAAAATGCATAAAATTGATGTCGCACACTCCCAATCACTTCCTGATAACCTTGGTGACTTAATTTAATTTTAATTGCCGATTTTTAATTGCCATCTGTATCCGTACCAGGTTACAAGGCATTGGCATAAAATTAAATGCACGCTCGCCATGTCAACTTGAGGAAGGCGGAAGGTCGGGTGTCACTGATGTATGTGACGAATGGGATCGGATTGGTCTCAGCCAACCGATGACGATGATTGCGTAAGTAATCACATAAAGTTAATTGCTATTAACTTACCCCCAACCATTTTCCTCTCAAGTAGTCATAATCCCAATGGACAGCTCTGATGACCTGTGACCTTTTAGCGAGTGACTCCCTTCCAATAAAATGTACGGAGTTAACTACAGTTGATTTAACATGCGATTAGGGCTCAGACACCTATAAGAGTTTTATTTCCTCTCAATCTCATAAACTGACCATGTACAATGAATCACTGATTATTAACAGGGTTATGTAATTGAGGATTATTAATTTAATCCACTTGATTCAATTAACCATTAATTTAATGGTTAATCGATTAATGCATTAAAAAATTTCTACCCAATTAATGGTTAATGGTTAATTGAGTAAATCCCATTAATTGATTAATTTAATTGAATTCGGAAAATTGCGAATTTTTTTATAAAAATATGCAAAACTGGCACACGGAGGCTTACAAAAATATGATTTTTACTACAGAAGTACACATTGGTTTCATAATTTGGCCTATACAATGTGAATATATGCGTAGTGCATTCATGACTTCATAATATAGAATAAACCATGTTATTTTAATTAATTCTGGTACTGTCAATTCTTAGTTAGCACATATATTTGCAATTCGTTCACCGTACACCATGCAGATTTTATAGGTTCCATAAATATAATTGAACCCACAATTTTCTGCTCATGTCATTGTTTATATTATCAATTTGAAATGTTTTATTGGTTTTCTTACGTCACTTCGGGTCATATGTCACTTCAAGTAGCTATTAAATTTGATGAATATACGATAAGCTGCCGTGTATAGAAAAACCCCCGCTTTCATTTGTACATTAGTTTGCTTTGTCTTATTCAATGAAAAGTAAAGTTGTAACGTGAATTAATTCATTAATCCAATTAAGTCCATTAATTAATGGTTAATTGAATTAAAAAATAATCTGATCAATTAATCCGTTAATCCCAATTGAATTAATGAAAATTTTATGCATTAATTATTAATGGTTAGTTCAATTAATTCATTTGCTCAATTACATTAATCAGTGATTAATTTCTCACATAATATTTATAATTTTATAATTAATGGAACACAATTCACTGGGGTAATTATATAATTGCCCAGTTGTCTTTGACCAGAGTCAACAGGCTTCCCATATTTACCTCTTACCATTGCCAACCCAAAGAATAGAATGAGGCTGTTGGAGCAACTCTCCTCTTGCCTTGCTTTGATGGTACACACAAGTCTGGCTCCACTTCTCTGCTGTCTCTCTTTGCCCTGATTGCTTTGTTCGGCAGATGTGACAAGTCTCACGAAGGATCCAACTCAATCAGAGGAACACTATATGGTTTGGTCTCCTCGCATGCAGAGTGGTTCGAATTACAGCCGTAATCATGGCACCGCCATTGATAGCCATGGCCTCAGCTATCTTTCCGGAGGTTCCACTGAATCTTCTCCGGTATGCCCCCGGAAAGTGGGTTTTCCAAATGATTAGCTGCGTCTGCTCTCATTTGTCATTGGTGGGATGGCTAGTAGAGAAGTTGGTCATATTAGGAGTTAACCTTCAGGTCTATGTCGCAGTGGAAATGATTTGGTCCATTGTGGTAACGCAGCTTGTTGTGGGTTGCGCAGGATTGACAACCGCAATTCTTACGTTTCAAAGGTTTGCAGTTTACAATTGTTTGAACTAGAATCAGTCAACTTCTTTTAAATCTTACCCGCTTGCTGTTTTTTTTTACAAAAATCGAGACAGGATCACCCAGCCAGTCAACATTCCTAATCTACAGGAAGATCCAACTGATCTCTGATGCATTCAACCGGATGGAGTCTATCCTTCTGGTCATGATCCTTGTTCCGATGATGGCAATCCAACTGGTTTTTGTGTTGTATCTTCTCGGACCTAGCAAAACGGACGCTGCTGGTCATGATGACTCGGGAGACTACTCAGTCAGGATTGTAGCTGTTGTGGCAATCTTGAACGCAACCATTGTAATCAACTTCGTCTATGGGTTTTGCGCAGATGTGTTTGGTGTCCCCCAAAAGTGCCTCAGAGGGCTCAAGAAGCACGAAGTGGGGTTGCACAAGAAAAGTCAGCGAAACCAAGGGAGGGAGTACCGGAGAATTGTTCGATCCCTTCCCAAGGTGAAAGTTGAATTTGGGACAACCAACCACATTGATAAGTTGACCCCTGTGGTGTTCCAAAATTTCGACAACTGTAGATTCATTGATTGCTTGCTGGTATCCCATTGCAACTGAGGAGAGAGCATAGAATAACGTATATAGAAGAACGCGAATGTAATGTATTAAGAATGGATATGGATAGTCCAGTCTGGTTACTTCAGGACCGGAAGTGGGTATGGGGCAACCGCTGACAAAAGTTCAGGACCGGAAGTGCATGCATCCAATCAGGATTGAGCACTAAAAATATCCGCCAAATATTAAAGGCATCTCTTTGCAGCTCTGTAAACAATCCACCTACCATGTCCAGTACCGCATCAAAACAGCTGATGTGTGACGCTAAGCCTGTCCTGGACTGATGTCTTTGTTCATTTTACATCATCATCATCATCGATCGGCAGGGGCAAAATGATACTTTCTATGTCTTTGCCAAAGTGCATGTATTTTTAAAAAAATGGGCGTGTACTAAAATCAAGCCAGTTCTCATGCTTTGAATTCGCGTTCTTCTATTACGTTATTCTATGAGGAGAGAGTATTCTGGGGGTGGGGGGGTAAATGGTCATGTCATAGGCATTATCTCATTAATGACTTGATAGAGTTGGAAGCCCACTGAAAATCCATACAACTAACGATAAGCAATAAAATGGAATATAGCATCTATAGCTGTTTCCCACGTCATGTTTGATTGTAATTGATGTTTCCTTTTCATGTACTGGCTTGCATTTATAGCTCATGCAGGACTGCTGTATACGGCTCATGGTCGAGTATGTCACACTTTAATTGAACCCTATCGCATATCCGTAGCTGGTTGTTTCTTAGTAGCTCTATAAGTTTTTTTTAGCAAATGCCCAGGTTTTCTTATTAACGGTTTGTGTCCATTTTTAATCTCAATATGAATCAATATTACTTATGCAAAAAGTTGATCCAGACTAACATGCTTTAGATCAGGCCCATTTCACATGAGTCATGCTACATTTTGTAGACGATGATGTTGAGGTAAATTTACATATCAAAATTAAAAGATTTCAATCGCTACTATGGCCATTGCTCACACTACTTTGGTTGGCCTAACATCCATGGTATTTGACATTTACTGAATTTGTCGATGTTGATATTTATAACTTATTCTTCTCAAGAAGTTGAAGGCTAAAAGCAAGCAGCATATGGATTTTTTCCTTCAGTTCCATTTTGCCCTTCACCCGGGATGGAGTTAGAGAAAAGTTCTAAAAAAAAAATTAATTGATTCCATCACTACCAAAATGATAACGGACTCAGGAATCCTGAAAGAGTTCAACCTCATGGCAGGCAACTATTGGAATAGAATTCACACTGTTCCCTGCCATTGGGATGGAGCCAGTGGACGCTTCAAAGTCAATCGGAAGTTCTTCGCAGTTGCCCTGCTTATATGTGCATATTATGGCTACTCCATATATGCATTTCTTCTCCAGTCATGGATTGTCTCCAAGATTCAAAATGTTCCTATTGAGGACCCTGCCCGGGTATACATTGCGTTTGGTTTGGGCTCGCCCATCTTCGTAGTGTCCTGGGGCGCCTTCACAAACTGGAGGGCCCCCCATTTGATGACGGACTTCATCAACGAGTTGGTGAAGTTTGAAGCTGAGCACGTTACACCTGAGCCAGTCTCCTGGAGGGTTCAACTCAAACAGAGGAACATCGTTCGGTTGGGTCTCCTCACATGCAGGTTGATTAGGATCACAGATGTAAACATGTTACCTCCAGTGTTGGCCTTGGCCTCAGCAATCTTCCCGGAGGTTCCACTGAATCTTCTCCGGTATGCCCCCGGGAAGTGGGCATTCCAAATAATTCGCTGCGTCTGCTCTCGTTTGTCATGGGTGGGGTGGCTGGTCGAGAAGTTGGTCATATTAGGATGGAATCTTCAGGTCTACGTTACTTTGGAAATGATTTGGTTCATTATGGCAGCGCAACTTGTTGTCGGTTGCGCAGGATTGACAACTGCCATTCTTACATTCCAAAGGTTTGCTATCATAACTAGATAGATATCCGATGTACAACTAGCTATTTGGACTCCGCGCCGGGCGATAGCTTAACATAAGAGTCATATGGTGCATACACCTTATGTTAAGCTATCGCCTGGCGGAATCCAAATTAGCTCAATGAAAATATAGTTATTAATCAGTCAATTCCTGCCAAACTTACGGACTTTGTATTTTTTCTAGAAAAATTGAGACAGGATCACCATACAGCCATACAACATTTCAAACCTACCGGAAGATCCAACTGATCTCTGTTGCGTTCAATCGGATGCAGTCCACCCTTATGGTCATGCTCCTTGTGTCGATGGTGACTCTCCAACTGGTTTTTGGATTGTATCTTCTACAACCCGGCCCAATGAACACTGCTCATAAAGTTGACTCGGGAGACTACTCAATCAGAATGCTCGCTGGGGTGTCAATCTTGAACGCTACCCTGGTAATCAACCTTGTCTATGGGTTTTGCGCTGATGTGTTCGACGTCTCTCAAAAGTGCCTCAAAGGGCTCAAGAAGCACGAGGTGTGGTTGCACGAGAGGGGTCTGCGAAAACAAGGCAGGGAGTACCGGAGAATTGTTCGATCCCTTCCCAAGGTGAAAGTTGAATTTGGGACAACCAACCACATTGATAAGTTGACCCCTGTGGTGTTCCAAAATTTTGCCACGTGCAGATTCATTGATTGCTTGCTGGTGTCCAATCGCAATTGAAGAGATAGTCACAGGCGCCATCCCTTTCATAACTTAATGTTTGGATTTGTGTTGAGCATTTCCTTCTCCATGTTGTTGATGGTAATTAACAGGGCAACCAACTTTATGCTCCAAAATGCAAAGTTTTATGCTCGTGAATTGCAAAAATTATGCTTATTATGCTCGGACTTAAAAAAGCATCTTAAAATGCCAATGTTTCTATTTTTAGCACAATGAAATTTTGATCACTATTTTGAATTCCGAATTCTGATTGACTTTCTCAAGGCATTCCAAGGAATACTAAATCATGTATCTGAAATCGACACTTATAAAAGATTTTTGGAGAAAATATTTATCAAAAATAAAAAACTTTTGACCTTAAATTTGGAATCTGGTACTGAAAAATGGTAATTCTAGGGTCAAAGTGTCGAAAAGTATTAAATTATGCTCGGATTTGACAAATTATGCTCAAATTATGCTTTTATGCTCGAAAACCGGAAATTATGTTTTTATGCTTCTAATGCTTCAAAAAAATACTCAAAACTTCATAAAAGAGCATGATTCGCCAACGGCTAGAAATGGCATTATGCTTTTTATTCCTATTATGCTTTTTGGTTGCCCTGGTAATTAATTATCCCTTTTCATGTACTTGTCTCCATTAATCTACTCCGATGCACTGTTATATATAGCATAAAGCTAATGTCAAAACTGCCTGAAATTGTTCTAGCAGACACTGTTCCTTTCACAATCGAGTGTGTCAACACTTTACTTGAAAGCCAAAGCATGCCGCGGCGGTATCCTGCCCGGCATGCCAGGAGCGTGCTCAGCCAATGGCCATGTTGACATTTTTCATTGCCCTTGACTTGACAAGCCCACGGCAAAGAATCTATATTGGGCAGCCCGATATGAGTTGGGCGAGGATTAGCAACCATTCACTTTAATTTGGTGGGGTTTGATATGAAGATGAATTTAAATGATTTCAAGTTATAGGTGGATATTAATAGGCGGGATCAATGGTTTTGGTGTTTTGGGAAGCCAATGCCAGGTTTCTTATTAAGGGTTCCATATTCCTTTTTTTAATCTCAATATAAATCAATATTAATTATAAACTCATCATGTTAATCTAGCCGAACATGGTTTGGATCAGGCCCATGTGATAAATGTTGTAGATGATGTTGAGTACCAAAATCTGTCGCTAAAATTTACATGTACGCCAAACTCAAAGATGTAGCTATTATTCACTACTTACGCTACGTCATTTGACATTTGCTAAATCCGTCGATGGATATTTATAACTTGTTTTTCGTAAAAAAATGAAGGCCAAGTTAAGTAAAATGAGCAACATGAATTGTGTCCCTCAATTCCGCTTCACCTTTCATCCGGAGTACAGTTGGTGTAAAGTTGGGGGAACAAATTGAATCCACCTTTACAATAATGATAACGGACTCAGGAATCCTGAAAGAGTTCAACCTCATCGCAAACAACTACTGGAATCGAATTCCCACTGTTCCCTGCCATTGGGATGGAGCCAGTGGCCGCTTCCAAGTCAATCGGAAGTTCTTTGCGTTTGCCCTGTCTATATGTTTATATTATGGCTACTCCATACAAGCCTTTGTTCTCCAATCATGGATTGCCTCTAAGATCAATAATGCGCAAATAAAGGATCCTGCTAGCGTGTTCATTGCTTTCGGCATAGGCTCGCCCATCTTCTTAATGTCCTGGAGTGCCTTCACCACATGGAGGGCCCCCAATATGATGACGGACTTCATCAACGAGCTGATCAAGTTTGAAGCTGAGCATGTTACACCTGAGCCGGTCTCCTGGAGGGTTCAACTCAAACAGAGGAACACCATTCGGTTCGGTCTCCTCACCTGTAGATTACTTAGGATCACAACCGTAGACATGGCACCTCCATTGTTGGCCTTGGCCTCAGCTATCTACCCAGATATGCCACTAAATCTTCTTCGGTATGCCCCCGGGAAGTGGGCATTCCAAATGATTAGCTCAATCGGCTCTTATTTGTCATGGGTGGGGTGGCTGGTAGAGAAGTTGGTCATATTAGGATGGAATCTTCAGGTCTTCGTTACTTTGGAAATGATTTGGTTACTTGTGGTAACACATCTTGTTGCTGGTTGCGCAGGATTGACAACAGCCATTCTTGCATATCAAAGGTTTGTTAGTTTCAAGCAGTTCTATATTGTTTGGAGAAGAAGTAGTCAAATTCTTTTAATTCTTACAGACGTACGTGATTTCTTATTTTTCTAGAAAAATTGGGAGATGATCACCCAGCCACTCAACATTCCTAATCTACAGAAAGATCCAAATACTGTCTGATGCATTCAACCGGATGGAGTCTATTCTTCTGGTCATGATCCTTGTTCCGATGATGGCAATCCAACTGGTTTTTGGACTGTACCTTCTCGGACCTGGCGAAATGAAAACTGCTCGACATGTTGATTCAAGAGACTACTCAATCAGAATTCTCGCCGTTGTTTCAATCTTGAACGCAACCATAGTAATCAACTTCGTCTTTGGCTTCTGCGCGGAGATATTCAATTTGTCTAACAAATGCCTTAAGGGGCTTACCAGATACTCGGTTGGGATGAGGAGAAATGACAGGCGGGAATACAGCATGACTGTCCGTTCACTCCCGGTGGTGAGGGTCAATTTTGGGGCGACCAACTACATTGAGAAGATGACCCCTGTTGTGTTTCAAAATTTCGCAACTTGCAGGCTTATTGATTGCCTGCTGGTTTCCAATCGAGAGTAACGTCGGTGGAAATGATATTAGCTGGCTGTTAGTTTTTCATTAGTAAACCGTATAATAGATACATAAAATTTCCAGTCTCATTCCGAGGGAAATGTAAATAGTTTAGCATAATAATAACTTGTAATAATAACTGGCGTTCCGTGAATTTGTAGACAAGCACGATGTCATGCCAATATATATTCAAGTGCCGGTGGGCAATTAGGTAGCCAAGCTAGCAGTTGATATGTATGGGCCAAGTGTTTAATTCAAGGTAAGTACTTAACTGCCGTGGTTGATATATGCACTATGCTATGTTAAGTATATTCATTGACTAAATTATAATTGATAATATTTTAATTGTAACCGTGTAACAGTAACCAGACATTTTTGCAATTAAATTAACTAGCTAAACTTACAATATGTCATAATCATTCATTGCATTCGATCTTTACTGGAAGCTTTTTTTTTATTTATTGAGGAGACAGGCCATTATGTTGCATTTCTTAGTTACTTCTTAATCCAAAGTATATCACCAAATCAAACCGACATTATCGTATTGGTATTGAGCACATCAGAAACACCTTCCCTACTCAAAACACTAGTGAACAGAGCCAGCCATAAACCAAACATTTTAAAAACGCTTGAGTGCTGAAAATATTATTGAATTGAGCTCAATGGGCTAAAAGAGATTTAGATTTGAGGTCTGTGTGAGAGTTCAATTCACACTTGGCGATCTATTCCATTTTCAATATTGAAGGAAAAAGAAAGAAGAAATAGATATTATCCTTTTGTGAAAGGACTGTAGGAAACGGCAAGATACTTGCATAGATATAATTGTTTACCCATATGCATAACATAAACAGTAGAGAGAATGCTGATGCAATGCATTGGAGCTGGATCAATCTAAAACCTGCAGAAAATTTAGTTCCCACTTGAGCAGCCAATAGGAAGCTTAGTTCCCACAGATTTCGTTTCTCAAATGTTTTTTTACAAATGCAGATTGAATGCAATCAGCTGTTCAGAGGAGGAGACTATATTGTCCCTGCCACTCTGCATTGCTCCATCATTCTCTGGCCCTAGGCTGTTTATTTTATGACCCATATGCACACTTATTGTTTGTGACGTGGCACATTTTATTTAAAAAAAAACTAAACTAAAAAATATTGATAAATGATAAAAAGTCAGTACTCTCACAGCAGTATTGAGAATGCATGGTTTTAAAATCCAATTTGAGTCACAGTTTGGTGTCGTGTCGGTTCTGTTTCGACAATATGCTCCTTCAGCATTATGACTTAAAGGTAAAGTCTACCTATATGCAATATGCATGTTATTTGTAAATGGATTGCTGTCCCTTTTGCATGCTCTGCTCTGTGGGTTCAATCATTGCATTGCACTACGAACTTCGTATAAAAAATAAACATTTAGTTATATATTTATTGCCTATGCAACAAAATAGAGAAATTGTCCCTCATCAGCACACCCAACTTACTGCACAATATTGTTTTTGGGGTAAGCTGAGACGTTGACTCACTCCATAATATGCAAAATACAACCCATCGCATGACTTACTCTGCTCCACTTACTTAACTCCAACCTAACTCATTTTTCTCTGCTTTCTCCTCCCGTCCTTCTCCTTCCAGTATAGTAGTGCAGTGGGACAAAATGATGAGTCTCTGAGCAGATGAATCTCTCGTTGTATATGAGTTTACCCATCCATGCTGCAAGAAAGTGTTCCGGAGCAGCGACAATTTTAATTACTAGCTTTCTCTCATTTTGGAAAATGGAATATATTTTCCGCCGGCAATGCAATTTTTCGTGGCTGTAATAATGGTTTTAAAGAACGTCATACGAGTAGATAATGGAATGGCGAATGGCATTTGAATAATTTTGACAGGGTCGGGACCCGGAAGTGGGTGGGTGGATGAGTGTCGCGAAAGTAAAAGGCTCCGTCATGTCATGGGAGTCATTGAATTTGATAATGATAGCGATTATCATATACGTCATATGGGAATGGATTTAAATGGAGTCAGAAATAGGTCTCCTCAATATGTGTTAGGACATGAGGAGCTGTTTACCTATAAATATGTGAGGTTTGATAAAGGTTTGATGAAAAAAAATTGATTTGCTCAAATTCAATTTCAACCTGTTGTTGTACTTTGTACTCAAAACGGTGAGGCGGGAGAAAATAGAGAGATGGAAAGTATTTTCTTCTGCAGGGGCAATCATAAAAAGCAAAAATGCTGTTAATTTTTTATTAGTATTGCTCTTGACTTTCTTCCTTCCTAGCTCCATCCTAGTTCGATAGAGCAACTAAGGATGGTTTTAATAAGACGACGAACATCCAATATGATTTGGGGGGGGGGGAACGAGAGGTAATCTGAGTGAATAAAAGGTATCTGGTTTTGGAAGAAAACAGGTTTCGAATATGTGGCGAATGAAGAGACACGGTTGCTTTTACTGAAAAGTGTGAAGTGTGTGCGGGGGTGGGTGGTGTGCCGGCAGCGGTTTAAGAGGCAAACAGTTTACAAGGCTCAATAAACTTCACCCTGCAACTAGTTCCACTCTTCAATCAAGTTCCAATATGTAAACTTCACCAGATGAGAAAGATGCGAAATTACCTCTCGTGTCCAGCTATGAGCGAATCAGTGAAGAGAAGGCCAGAAATATTTCATTGGTGTGAAGGGAGTTAAGTTTTACATGAAACTGGATGTGACGTACACAGAGATTGTACGAATAAAGGCACAAACCCTCTACTCGCTCGTTTCGTGGCCAAGTACCCGTTTCATTCTCATTAATTGTAAATTCAATCAAATGGCGATACAATAGAAGTAAACAAAGAGCAGTATGGGAATTTCTCCGCCTCACATTTCGATTTCATTATTACGGAGCTGAAAGCGTAGTTATAACTTTGGAATGTTTGTCCGTCTGTCTGTCTGTCTGTGGACGCCCTCCTGGCTTTAATCTTTGATCAATTTTCATAATTTTTTGCACATTTGAGGACTTGTTGGAAGCAGGAGTTTGCCAAGATTACGAACACCTGAATTTGCCTATAGGAAGATAACAGCTTATCCAGTCCCTCGTGTAATACCCATCTGGTTTCCAATCTGTATATCTGTATCCAAAATAAATGCCTTTTAATTTCCAAAGAAATAATTTGAATAAGATATAATTAATTTTTAACTTTGGCTGATGTTTTTTTTACAGGAATTGTTCCAAATTAGTGTTCACAATTTCACATAATGTAGCGTGAGCATGGCCAAGGTCCCCATCCAAGCTATGACAAAGGCCAGGGGCAGCATGAAAATAAAATCAAGAAGGTCCAGCCCAAATCGGACAACTCCACCCCCTGGAGCAACCAGTGAATAAAGGGTGGGCAGAGGCAGGCAACAACCTCAACAAGACACAAATCACAATGGTTGAACTTGTATAGAAGTGAACAACCAAGAATATTTTGTGGGATGCCCTCATCTCCATAATGCTCCACTCACTCGAGGGAATCACGCAATTGGGGGTATTCAGTGGAATGAGCATTTATGTGAATGATGTAAATAAAATTGGTTAATCGGACAAGGTGGAGAAGGGAATTAAAGCAGAAGGCGCCCAAGGTATCAAAGGAAATCTGGCTAATGGTTTGTCCAAACCCGACTTTTGCTTGAGGCGAGGAACACATCCCACAACGCAATTACAATTGAGATGATAATAATAGCAATCCAGCTAAGGTGAAGTTGTTTCTTGCTTTTGAAATCTGTACTTGCACAACTTGTTCCACTTTGGATAGGAGTAAATCCAATGTGGTTGCTGGCCTGGGTGAGATACTTAACAATTCCAAGGGTCCATTTGGTATAATACGCCATGGTATTAAATTTTTTGGGTTTGACCGCTTCCAGATTTGTCGAGGACTGGCAGGATGCGAGACAAAATTTAAACTAAATTGATTTATTTTAAACTAGCATTCACTATTCTTCATATCAAGGCTAAATGAATGACTTAATATGTTAATAATACGATAAGAATGTGATGCTTGAGTTTGGGGGCGTCGCTCCGTCTCTGCCATTCCATTTGAGAAATGAAACGAGTTCCGAGTTTTGACAACCCGACACCTGTCAAGAACTCCTGTCGAAAAATGTATCCCCAACTGACATATTGTTGCGTAAATCAAATACGTAGCTCTTTATTTAGCCTTCTGTAGGCAAATATATTTG
>JAQIXQ010000897.1:0-19631 GCA_034700485.1 Pseudosinella alba
TGATGTCCGGCTCGTCAGGGGGCTGGACTGAAGATGAGGAACGGTCCTTGCATGGCATCAGGGGCAAAGTGGTAGATACTCTCCCATCCCTCTTTGGTAATTATATAAATAGTTCATCCGACCAGCTTCATGGAGTTACCCGGACAGCCACTTTTTGTATTGCAAGTGTCTTTAATATGGCAGATGATTGTTCTAATATATGATCCTCGGTGTTTGAACTCATTACATAATTCTTTCCAGAGCCCTCCTAGAATTCCTATATTTATAACTTACATAATATGCTTTCACATTTGGAGAAAACTCATCCTCATTCTGATCAAAAGAGTTTGAGCATACCAGCATTATTATCCCATGTAATATAATTTATTTGATGATGAGCTTTCTCCCCGTACCCAAGCGTTTGAACTTCGTCCTTTCCCAACATATATTAATAATAACAATAAGCAATATATATAAGACAAGACAGCACGGAGGATACTTTAAAGAGTGTTGAAATCGCAAGTGGGCGAAGGAGTAAGCGAGGGAAGAACCACCACCACCACCCAGACCAAACACCACACTAAAGCGCACATATGAGGCACCTAAGCGAGGAATGCAATCATGCTCATCCCGTTGTCCTCCAATTCTCTATTTTCATTAAATCTGCATGAATTTGTGTGAGGTGAAAGCAGCAAGAGAAAGTAATATCTTGTGGCGCCATAATTTTTTATTCATTTAATTCCGGTCCCGAGACGAGCAAGGGCCTCGAAACTTTTAGTACATGACGAGAGGAGATGTACACATTGTACAATGGGAAGTGAAAACTACGAAGAAAATGAACATGCATGCCCAGTGCAGTGCATTGTAAGTAGAAAGAACGATAGTCGAAGTCGAGTGGTCTCAGTTCGCCTATTATAAGACTCGGACGACTTATCATTATTCGTTAAAAATGGCAATCATGATTTTTTATATCGTGAGCAGCTCAGATTCATTTAAGATTTTAAGACGGATTCACATATTTAACCTTAATAAAATGACTGTGGAAATGATTTTTATTATTATGAATTTCAGTGAAAAATGGCAATATTTCAGGCCCAGTGAAATCAGCTTCTATGCACATGATACAATATATAAATAAATCCTTTGTACTCCGACTTCCGTTGTTGTATCCTGGATGAACAAAACAGTGAAAACGGTTGAATTGAAAGGAAGGAAACATCATTGAACATGGCAATAAATAATCCTCTCCTCAATACAGTCTACAATCCTCCCACCTTCACTTTGTACCCGAGCCCGGCCTTACTTCAATAGGGAAAATTTTTAATACTCTAATGCATCATTCAAAGCTTAGGATTTAGGAATTAGATTGGATATTTATATATTTCCCTATTCAAAAATTGATATTATTATATTATTACTCAGAATCGAATAGGAAGGGAAAGCTTTTGAAGAACTGAAGAACATTCGAGCAGAGAGCACCTAATATTCATCCTATTATGAGTGCCATCAACATCAACCTGAGCATCAATCTGCCGCGTTATTTCTATCTTTATTACATTTATCTCACGCTAAAAACTAGGCAACTTTCTTCCTTTCTTCCCTCCTTCAAAAAGAAAATCGAATCTAATGCTCCTCATAAGTTACAATGGAATCATGAGAAATAGATAGATACACGCACATCATCACATCCAACACCCAAAAAGGCATTCGATTTGATTCAGTTCGATTCTTTGAGATTTTCTAAAGCAAAAAGGGGAGTGAAAGTGAGAAAAAATGATTTTTAAGGGAATCATCGCATGTTCACTCTTATTCATTCTCCCATTCCCAGACCTTCAGATTCGAAAGAATGAAATATCCTTCATTGTATCCATATCAAGTTTCTTTCCTCTTATGTATGTTATGCCAACTTGAAATGCAATGTAGAGAAAGAGAGAGGAGGAGATGATACAAGTATCCACTATCTTTATTATTGCTTTCTCCACTTTCTCTTTTTTCTTCTTCTCAAAGTTCTTACAGTTACGGCACGAGGAGAGAGAGAAAAAAAAGAAAGAAAATATGATAGCGTATCATCGCTTCCTTTCACAACAACACTTGGGCACACCTTCATTCTCCAACTTTCTCTTTCTGACATTAGATTTGGTGACGGTTAGTGGCTTGGCTCGGCCTGGCTGGTTCTTTGGTGAGTTCTAGTGGTAGGTATAAAGTAGTGGTGGTGATGGTGATGGTGAAAGTCCCGGGTTGTGGATGGATGAATAGGTACATTCATACTTATTTGTGTGTGGTGGTGCCACAGTTGCTTTCTATTCTATTGCAATTCGCAATTCGCATTGCTAAACATATAATAGTACTTGGATACCTTCATAGGTACATTTGATCTGCACGTGTTATATACAAGGGGAAAAGTGAGCAGGTCGAGTTGAGATTTCTCCTTCAGAAGTATACAGTTTCCCTATCAGAAGGCTCAAGAGTACAAAAGAATTCTTCTGAGAATGTCTTTGCATCCCTCCTTCATCATCATCATTTTTCTTGTTTTTTTCTATCCCTTTTGCCTTTTCTCTCATTTCCTTTTTCTGCTTTGTACATAACATACATATCCCTCAGTTTGAATTTTTTTTACTTGATCGATTCCACAAAGGAGAGAAAGATTTATCCCCAGACATTATACCCATGTGTGGATGTTATTCGTTATCCCCATATAAAAGTTAGACAAGACAAGGTTGTAATGGATACTGATACGGGGCTGATTTTTTTGCTTATTTTTCACATAAAAATTAGACTGGGTACATGGTGGTGGGCAACTTGCAGTTATCTTCATACGTGTATTTTGCCATTGGTGGTGATTGAATCCGACACGTGATCCCTTCAGTAGTAAATCTTTTTTGCACAATCTATCCATTTAGCCTTCCATGTAGTTTAGACCTTACTTTCAGATAGAGATATGGAATGAGGGAGAGGAGGAGTCACTGGAGGATTCAAAGCTTCAACGGAGAAAATGTACCTTTATTCATGGTAAGTGCAAACCTACATGGTTTTATCAATTCAATTCAACCCCAAAGGTTCAAGTAAAGGATACGGAACGGTATAAAAACCTCAACCCCAACTGAATGCTCTGAAGTAACCCATTTCCTGAGAAAGTTATTCAAGGTTAAGATAAATACAGCCAAGGAATGAGGTAATTTTAATGGGAAACCAGGAAGGAATTGTTGTTGTTCTTGGGATTGGGTATGAGATGCATTGTAATATGTCAGTTATTTAATTCCCAAGTTCCATTTTCTCTTAGAGTAAAATATAACACAGGCATGAGTAGGTGGTAGGTACACATTCTCAAATCTTTGTCTAGATATTTGCCTTTCTCCCTCCATTCCATCCCTTCCAACTAAATTGTAAATCCTCCTTTAATGAAATATTGTAGACGTTAGATAATCAGTGGATTGAAACCAGAGGTGTAGGAAACTGATTATTACTTCAAGAAAAAGTGAAGGACCTTTCTTTCCATCTTCCCATACCGGAACAAATGTGCTCTTGTTGTTTACACCCATGAAATGATGAGGTTTCCTCAAAATAAAAACACAAAGTTACCTATACATGTTTAGGGACCTAAGGCCTAGGGCCTAAGAAAATTTTAGGTACCTCAGAAAAAAACTGTTTCCTTTGGCCTAAATCAAACAAATACAAATACTGATCCTTGTTGGGGTGGAGAAAGCTCATCTAGTTTTCCGCACTTTCGATCAACCAAGTCATGCATAGCCCTCAATTTCTCCGTTCATTTACTGTATGAGATGAAATGAGCGAAGTAGGTTGTAGGCGTGGTAAAAAATGATGAACTGACTGAGACATTGTTGTACATGTTCGTACAAACAGGATTAAGTGAAATCTGTGATGAACACTGAATGGCTTTCAACAACCATGATTTGAGATGTTAATGAATGAATATACATGGAGTAGGTAAATGCATATAGGTTAGATAAAGTAGGAATATATGTCTTAAAAGTCGAACTCATTACCATATCATCATCAGCATTACACATGACAAAGGAATCTTGGTTTTTCAATCAGGTCAGGTACTTTATCATCTTTACATTTTGATACGTGTTTCATGCTTCTAAATGAAAATCAGATATACATATGCCAGTCGGATGCGGGTAGGGAAAATAAAAGGATTTTTTATTTGGATTAGATGTGGAAATAAATTATACATATCTAGCTATATATATGCATATTATGTACGTGTATGTTTCTGCATCATATGAATAGTGTGCCATTGGTGAAGTTGAAATCATATAAAATGAAAGAGACAATGACACGCCAACATGCACCACTGTCTGCACAAGAGAAACCCGGACATCATTTCCCCATGGATAGAGAATGCCAAGCCAATTTACCAAGTAGTACTATTGAAAGTGTAAGTCAATTGTAATAAACAAACAGAAGAGGAGTCTCCTCTGGAAATGAACTATAAACAGACACTCACTCTTTCCCCAGTTCAACTTGGAACATGTTGAAAATGAAGTGGGGCTTACTTTCTCCTTAGGATGATGATAAAGCAAAGGGTCCAAGTTAAACAAGTGGGTGGACCAGGGAGAGAAGAATCCTTGGAAAATATATGATGTCCTAGCCTAGCACATCAGTTACTTCCTCAGATCTAATCTAATATTGCATTATTTACAGCAAAACGAAATTGGCATCCTTGAACCTAATTCATGAGGATGGGATAAGGATGTAGTGGGATTTGATATAAAAGGTTTATGTAACCTGGATTTGTATATAACATGTCACAAGAGTGAAAGCTCTTGCAAGAATAAATAGCTATCCTGGATCCCGGAATACGTCCGTGAAGAATGAGAAAACTTGTCCTTATGTAATTATGCTTTATTCAACATTCTGGTGTGGCCTCATCGTCATTATCACAGGTAGAGAATTGCACAAAAGGTCTGTCTTTGGGTATGTAGTTCATCATGGGATTATGGGAAATAGATGGAGTTGGGGTCCTAATACTGTGGAAGGTTTTTCCCTTCACATGCTGATGATGCTGCTGCTCCAAGCTAAAACTTGACTTTATCCATTTTTTTGGGGGAAATTCAGGAATAAGTAAGTTATTTTACATGCATTTTATCATTTCCTCTCTTATTTTCTCACGATCTTTGACTTTTATATATAGCTGGTTCAGTTGTTAGATGCCAGTGGGATAGAGGAACAAAAGCCAAAACTTATTCTCAACTTCATAGCGACTTTCCTTAATGGATTTTTCCTGTTCAATAAGCACAAAATAAAAGATATATTGGATGGAGTGCCGCAGGTGTTGAAAGAACAGAGCCATTCTTCATTCTTAAAGATAAGAACAAGTAAAGAACTTTTCGATTTGTTTGTACAAACTAAAGGAGAGAAAAACTATTCTTTTTCTAAAGAAAATGGTTAAGAGAATGATGGAGGAATTATTTTTTCTACCCGTCTTGAGAGTGGGAATGGGAAATAGAACACCATTTTTAACTTTCACCCTTAGTCCATATCTCTATTCTTATAATCCGTAAGAATGGCTGCTTCTGACCTATTAAATTAAAAAGATGAAATGAGTATTGGCATTCCGTAAATGTAAATCTATTAGATTTCAATCCTGACACAGAGTAAATACGGAGTTCCCGAATAAAAAAGGAAATTGAATCAGCAGCAGCCATAAAGCATGGTTGATTCATTGATTGTGTGAATTTTGAGGTAATAAGAAAAGATGGATTTAGCTGTTAGTGTCTAATAGTTAGCAAACATTGGGAACAGGGGTCTACAATATATACATATCTGTTGGCTTCCCTTGCTTGGAGAAATTCGCATTCGATATCCTTACAAGCCATTAGGTAACCAACCAGATTCGGTATATGCTATCCGGTATGTATATTCTTATTCCATTGTTAGGATTTTGTTTGCCAAGGAATGGAGTTGTATCTCAATGAACAGTCGTAATTGTATGTACACAATAGAAAAAAAGTTCTCTCCTCAAGTATTGCTTTCTCCCGCTAACATTCCCATTCCTCTCCGTTTAAGTATCAGTGAACACACTTTATACTTACTTACGTTTCATGGGCTATTTCAAAATTTCAACGAAAGTTGGGAAAACTTCCCTTTTTGGAAGGGAAATTCCTATTTATTTAGTTAGGAACTATGTTGTTGACTTGTAAAAGACATGAAGTTCAAAATTAAATTCAATTTCAATTTATTCATCCTCCTACGTTATGTTGTGCTATATCATCCAAAGGGGTTTCCAGATATAATCTTTGCGTTAGTTTATGTAGTATTCATGTATAAATTTTATATCTATCTCTGAAGCCATGTTGGCAGGATGCTGGTAAATTAAAAGGAAAACCACTTTCACTCCGGTATAGTGGTGGTGGTGGTGGCTTTTGCAGTGATGCTTTTTCATTTCCTCTTAGCATAAATTATTACATAAAAGCCTTGTCTCTTTTAAGGGCTCTCTCTGAACTATTTCGTTAATATACTTTATCATTGTATTATTGTTACTGGAAGCTATGTACGTGTACTATCTAGATCTAGACTTTTCCTTTGTCCATTTTGATTATGAGAATTGTGCTTTTTATGGGGATAGCGTCTTTGCCAACAGGCAACAGCCAAGCCAACATTATTCTTTCATATTTACGTGTACACATGAGAACTTAATAGTGTAAATCAGAGAGAAAGAAAAGAAAAAGGCTCACAAAGTTTCATTCACATTCACATTTTTTATATTGTCATAAGCGGTTTCTCATTGCATAAATAGCTGAAGTAGCTCCAACAAAACAAAGCCTTATCATCGCTATCAAATCAAATTCCACTTTCTTTTGGATGCACGTTGAAATCTCTATGCTAGACCCATTCTTGTATTCCGATGAATTTTAAATTAACAACATGCATTGCATTAGCTATAAATGTCACGACACGACTTAATAATTCAAATTATTTACTGATTACTAATCAAAGGGAAACTTTCCTTACTGTAATTTTTTCAGTGTAAAAGTAAAAGTTAACAGGCAAAAGTTTTGAATTTGGTTTAGTTCGTAATTAAAGCTCTTCCGGATACACCATCCTTAATTTGATTTGGCTTCTAGGAACATTAAATTAAACATATTAATGGCTGCCAGTCTTTTATTATACTTTTTTACTTTGAAGGTTTCTCCCCTATAATGTAATGTGGCGAAAGTAGTAAAACTATTTCATTTATGCATTTACCCCTCTTATCTCTTTCCCCACTAATCAAGGGATAACTCGACATAAAGTCATACATAGATTAAAAATAGTAAAACAAAGCTGGGCCGGGGGAAACAGGATTAGGTAAAAAGTGGCATATGCTCGTCCATGATATGTACATACATAGACTTAAAAGTGGAGAGATTGTAAAGGAGTGGATAAACAAGAAGTTGATAGTTGATAAAAAAAAGTTCCATTTCATGACTGCCACCGTTGCCACTCTATAAGCTTTATAAGCAGCTTTATCCAATGCATGGCATGTGGCATGGCATGGCATGGAATAATATGGCAGACTCGTTAGCAGGCTTATTTAACTTTCCCCTTTTAAGGATCAAGGATAGCGCTGGCGAAAGCAATAAAAGTGTCCATGTGCCTATAATACATCTTCCCCTTTCGCTTCCGTGTAGAGTTGTCTCCACCGGGGAAAACTTTTTTTAATACTCAAATGGCCAAACAGTTCAGTGACTTTGTGGGACCTTTAAAAGGACAACGTGGGATGGAGATGGAGAGCGAGGGGAAACTCCACACACAAAAAAAGACATCCTTTTGGAGTAGTAGCAAAAGTAGCAACAACCGACATAATAATGATATCCCCTTTGTGCGACCACTGAACACAATTCTAATACGGCAATATAATATAATATAATATAATCATATACAGTTGTGTTGTAACAAACAAACGTACCAATACTTGAATCGAGACTTGGAATGAAACTCCATGTCATATAAAATTAATCCAAGCCAAGTAGCAATACAGTCCATGTTTTGTTTTGTTTGCTCGGATCCTTTTAATCACCCCAAGTTAAGAGAGTTATATTGCTTTTAGGACGGGGGGAAACTGGATAAAACAAAGTTTATCTCAAACATATTAATTGAGTAAAGTTGATTTCATCCAGAGATATGGCTCATTCTACTGCTTTCACTAAATATTTGTAAGTTGTTGTAAGCCAGTTGCTTTGAATCTGATTTCAAATGAAATTTATTTATTTGATCCATGGCTCTAGTTAGTAATACTTTATATTTCATGATCAGCTAATATCTATCCAATTGAATCTGCCTAGATATTTATACGATATATGATATCATTGCTCAAACTTTGCACCAAACCAAACCGCATTCACAGTGGAAAATTCCAGATTTCAGCGAAAAGGTGACGGCAAGGATAAACCATGAGATTTGCAATAAATCTCTTCTTTGGCAATGTCGTGACATGTAATTCCCCCTGAAAATCCTTTCTGCCTTTTAATGCTCCATGACAGTGACAATTTTTATTGCTTTTAGTCTTTGACTTAAGTCAACATTGACTTGACTTATGGTCATTCGTATATGACATTGGCATATGTGCCAATTTGTGGAAAAGCTTATAATAACGGGATTTACTCACGGGGAAAACGTTAAAAGTTTAAAAAGCCTAAAGTAATTCGGTGCAGGATTTCCACTAGGATGAGGGAGAGCGAGATTGTTTTGAACGAGCCAGTCATTTTAATTGGTTTCTTCGCTGTTCAATGCTCCTGTCACGCAATAAACTATTTGGCATGGCATGAAATATTCTCCTGGAGATAGCTATATCTCTTGAGTTGCATGTCCAGTCGTCTTTGCTGAATTGAAATGGTTAATATTTTAAGTGTGACTTGGGGTAAAGAGCCCCCGCTCCTCCACTATTCTGTCAAGATGGATGCAAAAGGTAACAAACAAGTCTTAAAGACGCCGCTGCTAAGGGCATTTTTAGGAATGCTCTAAATCTTCAGTCGTGCCAGAGTGAGAGGGGTGGCCGGCGGCAGCCAACATAAGGTAAAATGAACACGGCAACTGGATTGAGTATTCCAACTAGAATTATAGCTTTTTATACCTCTCCCACCATGTCTGTAAGTGTCAGGATGGCTGTTGAAATTGGGAGGGAAAAAGCTTATAAAGTCTAGTTCCTCCTGACATGCCAGTTATTAGGATTGTCAGATGGAAGGAAATCCCCTTATACTCGGAACGACTCTAGAAAAGGGAAAGCAGTCCCGATATAAAAAGATGACAGCGGGGAACCCTCGTTCCCGAGGAGAACTTAAACTTATACATATGCCATACAATTCGCATTCTATCATCTTATTCATCTTGCAAACTACAAGGTACTTATCAAATAAGTAGGTTTTCAGAAACAAGCATATAAATATAAATTTACAGAGTTAGGAATAATACCATTCAATTCTAACGAACCGGGAAACAAATTAAAAGCTACGACATGAGAGGTGGGGCCTTACACGTGTAGCATTCATTATGGTATGAAATACTTGACAAATTATAAGATCCGAAATAAACTTCCAGACTCCCTCCCGTCATCCCTCCACGCAGAGACAATGCATATCCTTGGGAAACCCGTTACGGCCTTTAACAAGTTATAGTAAGTAAGTAGGAAGTCCAACATGAGATGGAAGATTATATCCAGAAATTTTTATACCTCTTAAACTCCCATTTTTCTCCACATTTCTGCAACTATTTTAAAGCGTATGGAAAGCGGAGAAAGGGAGCTTTGCTTAATTAAGATTTCCTTTTGATACTTTTTGTTACTGCACGAAGAGAAAAGAAATTAAATCCTTCTTGATCCCTCAAAGAGGTTTTCTGATATTTATCTCCACATGCCATACACTATGTCTTGGATATAAGGTTCCTACATGCCTTCACATAGTTATAATGATTTGTGAGACTGAGCCCATGTCATGTTAAACACACTGACAGCGATGAGCGAATAGAAAGTGCCTTATCTTTATCGGAAGACACACACAAAGTGAAAGCACCCTACCCATCATACCATCAACATCATCGGAGGTTTCTTTTTTTACATCACGGCATAGCCCTCATTTTACTTGCGAATAACTTTGTATTTTTTTATAAAAACTACCAACCAACCCAAATACCTACGTGTTTTTCTTCCTCCACCATTTCATATCCTCCAGGAAGGGAAATGATAAGAGAAATTCTTCAAGAGCTAAAAAAAGAAGGGAAGAAACAGTCAGATAAGGCAAACAGTTTTGGTTCGCATTGTTTTACTTTCTCCTTCATGTCCCTTGTTTTCATTTCACGGTTGTAGTTAAAACAAGCAAAAGTTATGATAGTAAATTTGGGGAAAGGAATGCATCGGGCTGAAACAATGTGATGTGGGCTTTTGAATATAAAAAGGAGCAAGACAATGTCATCATCATCATCGTATCATCTTATGTAAACCAAACCAAGTTAAATAAATTTTCCCACTTTCCTTGCTTCCAATTTACTATTTTCTTAACAAAATTTTGAATAGGACTCGTCAGTATGACTGACTTTCTCCCACTCCCATCTTTAGAAAAATACTAAACGAAATAACATAGTCAACGGTGCAAGTCAAACAAAAACAAAAAATATTTAGCTTTTGCAGAAAATATAACATTGAATGCAAATGGTTACGGAGCAGAGCTGCAAGGTTGTTTTTTTTAAACATATGGCGACAGTGGTCATGAATGAGGTAAAACGCAGCCTTCTCTTGAAAAGTTGTTGAGAAATAAAAAGTTGTATAAAATAAATACTGCAGACATGGAAGGGAGACATTGCCAAGGATGGGCGGGTGCTGTTTGAGGTGATAGAAGAAATAAAGGGAAAGATCCAACAGAGAGATAAAGAGTGCTAAAAAGTAAGGAATATTTTTTTGCGAGAATCTCATTCAATACGGATGTTTTTACTTAGATCGTAATACGAAATATAGCTGCTGGATATACTTATATGCATCTGAAGTCGACAGCTAAAGCTTAATGTAACAGGGCAGAGGAAAAGTCATGATTATCTCTCCCCCTCCCCCGGCAGGATAGTACATGCAATAAAACCGAAATGAGTCATTCCAAATGGCTGTGTCGAAATGGGGATCTTGTAATGAAAAGGGGCTTTTGACATGATAACGAATGGGTTGCATAAAATGTTGGTCTATTTCTCGTGTCATCATTACATGGGTACTAGCGTCAACGTTCATGTAGAGCTATATTCACTTCCGTCCCCAATTGCAATTACTTCTAGGTCATTTCTTTTTTCATCTATTTTATGCCAATTTGCACATATCCACATTTATTTACTTTAAGAGAAAAGAGGATCCAGCAGTTAGAAGGATTTAGACATTGTTTCCGTAAATGATTGTCGTCATCATCCTGTTTTGAAGAAAGTTTTGTAAGCAAAGTAATGCTTTTCTCCAATTTATTTTTTCAGCCTTGCCATTACATTACCCCTCATGCATGTCATTAAGTGGAAGTGGTTGGAGCTTTTTGTTACTTGCATATCGTCATTTGCATGCTTTTATCTTTAACTGTGGACATAATCAAACTCATCATAAATTTCATTTCCTAGACCTGGATAAACATCAGAATTGAAGACAATGTTTTTGTTTTCATGTCTGTGCCCTGTGGAAAACTGTTTACTAATTTTTTCTTGCAATTTTGGCCCTTTAGAATAGTTTCAAGATGATGTTTGATGTTATCAGTTGAGTGCATTCAGCCAACAAACTAAAATAATAGGAGCATGTATTATTATCTTTTATGTTCAATTTTCGCTTCCAGTCAGGAAGGTCCAGTTTTTGTTCCTCGTGCCATGTAGTAAAAAGAAACGCTAACTTTTTGGCTCTTCATCATGCGTCAGTGGGGTTTCCAAGTATGTGTGTAATATTTACTTCAATAATACTTAAGGAAATTGATGTTTTATTTCTCATTTTTTGTAGCCCACTTTACAGGTCTCATGGGTAATTCAGAATGAACATGGACACAGGATCCTGGTGATCCGTGGAATGGTAGATGAAATAGTTCGTACTGAGGCTTCCCAAATTATATTTTGTTTGGCTGGCTCTAGTAACCTTTTGTTTGTTGAGCGATATCCTATGACGTGATGTGATATTCTGAACCATGTTACATTACTGACACGTAATATACCTATATGGCTTTATTATTCAGTAGTACTTGAGAGGACTCCAACAAGCGTGGAACATAGAAATAGGACTTGCTCGTACATTCTAGTCTCTTTCTGTGTATGCCTGGAAGAGGAATGTGTACATTTTTTTAAAATAAATTTTTCATTCCGGGAGAAACAATTCGAGAAACGAAAGTAACCAAATCATAAAAGAATTTTTACGGGAATTCCTCCATTTTTAGTGCATTATAAAACCAGAGTAGAATTTATACTTAAAGTAATAATATCTATCAAATTGGGAAAACTTGGCATGCGAAAAGATATTCGGAAACTGGAGCATAATTTTATACAAAAATTGTAATATTTTCTATAGGTACATTTAATATTATACTGGAAATGCGAGAGTATGGAAGGGAGGCTTTCAGTTTTCGACCAAAACTGGAAAGCATGTTTGGTTTTGGTATTCGTCTAATCCCTCGTGGGAGTTCCTTCCGACTGCTCCTCACTCAAACTGTCAAAAGAATTGATGACTGCGTATTCTATACCGGCAATAAATCCATATCGTTATTAAACAAAAATGTCAAGCATTTTCGAATTGATGATTGTTGGCTGCAATTTTTCTCCTCCCATGTCTAGCGAACAATGAAGTCATTTTAAGCATCGATGCTCCGGTCGGTAGCCAAACATCTTCATCATTCAAAAAAGTACACAAATGAGAAGGGTCTCGGCTTCGGTTCGGCTCAGCACACATAATAATATTTCATTGAGCCAGTCAATCTCTAACTGGGAAACGAGACTAGGCATGCATGGCTGTAAACTTTATGAAAAATGTACACGTGGCAAGTTCTCCAAAAATATTGATTGCAATCTTGCATAAATTGATTGTTGACTCTTCCGTTCCGACACCCATGCCTGCCAGACACCCATAAACTTAAAGCCCATCATAAAACCTTGAAAATAAGCAGCTTCACACTCCAATGGGCTTTGCTCTATATATAGAAAGAATCGGGACTTGCGATAACCACAGGAAGTCAGTTAATGTTGTTTGTTATTTGGAAGCGGAACTTGGGGAAACTCAAACCAGAGATTCATATATGCAGCCATATGAGAAGACATCCAAGACATATGTCCATGAAACATTCCGCCCAATTTCGAGCCTGTCATAGTAGTTTTGACCATGTTGCAAAGTGCAAATTTTCAATATTCATGGGAATGGGACTATGTAATAGCCAAAATTGACCAGTGACTAGTCCACTTTACTATGGTCATTTTGTTCAATTTAACAGACAAGCTATGGTCATAAGGACTATTAGGAGCACAAGTTCGGGTGGGTAGTTATTATGGCAATTTTGCAAATTCAGCTAGACATGAGAAAATGCATATACCCAATCGTCGTAAGTGAAACAAGACATGCAGACATATTCTTTTAGAATTTCAAGTAGAATTTAAAAGTGTCGTTGTGTATGCCTTTAGGTTTTATTAGATTTTATGGCCCCGTGGTAGACAGCCTAACGGTAATATAGAGCAATCTGCATGAAATGAACATTGTGAGTTGGAGGGAGAAGGGAGAACCACCACCACCACCTCCTCCACGAACACCACCACCAACATGACGTTGTGCATACAAAATGTGGATGATGATGATTTTATGGACTTGACTCGCCATCATCAGAAAATGGGGGGAGCCGGATTTTCACCGGCATTCATTCCCCGGCCATCATTTCCCGGCGTACATTACCCGGCATGTTAATTTGCCGGCAAGATCATCTCCCGGCATGACAATTTGCCGGCATGGTCATCTCCCGGCATGACATATAATGGTACCGTGTATGTAGTATCATGATAAGCACCCCTTTTATCTCTTCTTCATGAAGTAATAAGGTAATAGCAGAGGAATAAAATAAAACCGGCGATAGTTACCCCATCATCCCCATATCCATGTCATTTCGCATTCTGCCCTATGATCCCCCCGTCTCCCACGTATTTCACTTTATGACTTGACTACGTCCACACGCCCTCTCCTCTCAACACAGATGCTTCACTTCTCACTGATTTGTTTGCCAGGAATAATACTATAGTCATTCAGAAGTAGCTTATCCTCATAGTCTAGTCCAAGTAGAAAGTGAGAGAGAGAGAGGAAATGTTAAACAAGCTCTAATGGAGGAACAAAAGCCATGCCAAAATTTCAAGTTGAATGTCTTTAGGTGAAGGGGGATATCCATGTAACTTATGGCAGGATGATGGCTCACAAGAAATCCTTCCATCCTATACCTATATTTATGCACGTGTTGGGAAAGTAGGGGAAAGATAAAAGCTTTAAATGGGCCATTATACCATATCATCATCAACATCATGTCATGCAAACTCTCTCCACAAGGCATGGTAAATCCATACTTCCACCATATCACGTCATCAAATTAGGCCTGTATTTATGTTCATTTTAGGATTTTAGCAAGGATCTATATGTGTGGGAGCCATCAGGGTAAAATAACCTGAAACAGCGTATCACATCCCATCATGACAATGAGTATTTAATGTAGACATTACTTACGAGAAATCACCACTTTCATATCAAAGCTAGATAAAGTTACATTATCAGGGAGAGGGGACCACGACTCCCACAGTCCCATGCCACTCCTGCCCCAGAGCGATTTTTCCCTATAAAAAAATTAGCACTCCATTTTGGCAATATCCTCCAAAAGGAGAGAGAAAAAAGTTATATTCTAACTTCTAGTCTAGTGCAAGCTAATCCTACTAATCTCATTCCCAGCACCAAATGCACAAAATGTTGAAATGTTGTAGTTAGATGTAAAGCTGTCGCCCTCTCAGTAAAAGTAAGCTGTGTCAAAGCCAAAAAAAAAAGAGATGTAAAGTGTCTCCGTTCTAGTGTTTTAGTAGAAAAAAGTATATTAAACTTTGAGGGTTGGATTTGCCTAATTTATGGGGAAAAAAGTTCGTCATATTTTATCTAGACTTCTAGAAAATGCATGCCTAGTCTAATATGCATGGAATGCTCAAGTAGCTTTTTTTGGGAGAAAGTTGTTAAGCTCATATCATACTTAAGTACAATTACTTTAGTTAAATGGTAGCCTATATATCAACCAGGCAGAACTCACTTTTAATGCACCTTTGCTAATGTGTAAAGTACCAGATAACGGAAGTTGGAATCTGAAAAGTTTCTCAGCTTGCGATTAAAATGACGTTAAATATGAATTACATAACCTGGTGACGAAAGCTAATGCTGACGCAAGATGAATATGAGTCGATTTTTTTCACTAATCTACTAATCGTAAATATAGATAAAATATGTATTCTTTCTTATTATCATGGACCTAAGTTATACCTGTATAAGTTCATGGACAACTTAATACAATCTCAGTAATTGGACACAAGCATTGAATAGAAGATTCGAGACAGCCCTCCACCAGCTTTACACAAATGGTACAATCGTTCGTCATTCATAGAATCGACATCTTGCATTTTTTTCCAAATTCTGAGCTATTATTAGCCCCAAAAGATTACATCATCGGGATTTTATTACAAATGGCATAAACTCGGGCGGTGTACAAAGACTATCGGAATTTCATCAGATCCAGGTCGAAACCAAACATTACAGAAAAGGAAACTTCTCCGACAAATACAGCGTAAAATCAAGATTTAATTTTTATTAAGCCGAGGGTTCCTCTGCTATGAACATAACACCAAAAGTAAAACGAATGATATCGCTACACCTAAATAATCAAGCCAATTTTGAATTTGGGATCATGTTTACTTACTCGAACATTTGGTTTCATTTCACTGCACTAAACCACCCCTGCCAATCATAGAGCCAATCTCATGATTACCTCATGCCGTGATCCCAGATTAGATTGCTCCTTCTGTCTGATAGTATACCTGCTTGTAAATGCGCCTTCAGGCGTCGATGATGATGTGTCAATCTATAAACTTGGTTCACCAACTTGTAAACAATCTCATAAACTACCTGAAATTATATAGGATGATGGAAATGATAAACATGGGATCGACTACCTGCCAATCATTGCCATTGCATTTCATAGAATCAGATTTCCGAATTACCATAAAAAATCCGTTATTTTTCACGAAACTTTGATCGTGAGTAAACAACTAGTGACATTTTAATTTAGATTTGTACATGCAGTGGTCAGAACAAGAGTGCAGAGCAGTGACCACGAAAGTGAACAAACTTATATCTGAAATCTATACGATCAAATACTTTCCATTCGGGGATACTTAATACCCTCTCATTTGAGAGTTTACTTTTCCTTGCGGCTACAATTCCATTGCCAAAGTTTAAGATGAAAGCAAGATCAACAGTTTCATATTATTAGCCAGTCTTGTGTGGTCAGATTTTCTCCTTTCTAAAAATCCATGCACGGCATAACACGCCTGTCAAAATGGGACTATGGGACAAGTCATTGATGATGTTTTGGTGAGAAGGTGAAGTGCAAACCAATGTTTCAAGTCCACCCTTATAAAAGTTCACTGACAGATGAGATTCTATTTGGCAATCTCAAGCTCCCAATCTCCATGTTGTTTGTTCAGGTTTCACCTCAACGAACTTTGTCAATAGTAATTAAGTTCATTCGTAGCACATAAAAAGTAACGATCTCCGCGTTCTTTATAAGGAGTTAAAGTTAAATTAAGAAATATCTACAGTATTATATGTAAGTGCTTTCCTCTAATGCACCAACGTAAGTAAAGTAATGGATTTCGGCGATTTCGTTCTCTATCGTTTTTACTCAACCATCTTTCATTTTTCTATTTCCAGGCTATAAATGGTGGTCGGGTCGGGGCCATCAACTTCACCCTTGAATGTTGTAGGATGTGTAGGCACTACACATGAAATGTTGGGCTGCTGTGGAAAGTTGTTGAAACCAAACTTAAAGGAAAAATACGGCCACTAAAAATTTCCTTCGTTTCAAGGAACTGGTTATGTCAGCTCGTAAATTGGACTATTTCGGAAAATATGAGACAGGGGAATGGCTTGGACAGGACAAGAGTTTCCCATTTGCTTCTTGTATAAAGTACGAGCATATATGCTTTGAAATGATTGGTGGCCTCTTTCCTAAATCATTACGGTAATAATCAGATAGAGGAATATTTTAAGAAGTATAATAACATTATCGATAGAATGGTGAAGGTTTTGTGATTACAACGGGGGAGAGAAAAAATAAACTTGCCCATTCTTTTTGCGAAATTTGCAGTTGTTCCTAATAAACTAAACCAGATGTATTTTCTTGATTTTTTTTCGCACTTTCAAGTTATGCAACTGGGTGGAACACGATCACCGAGGATCATGATTCATGTCTTCATAATAAGTACATATATACACTAGCAAAAGTGTGAAGCTTTGTGAATGTATGAATCTGCTTGTTATTTCGGCGAATTCTCTTAAAATAATAAAATATGCTCAATTTTGAATATGAGTTAAGGACAAAAATATCTCTTTCAAATGGATACCTAACTCACTGAAGTATAGAAGGTTCTGAGAAGAAAAATGACTAACGACTACTGAACACCGAATATAGTAATATCCGCACAGACAGTATCGGGTCGAATGAATTTTTTTATTAGAATAAATCGCATTCTTGAAAGTTGAAAGGGAAACCTGAGAAATGCCAAGATAATGACAAAACCGGGTGCATTATTACATATGCGAGGACTGATGACGATGACAAGCACATCTCGTAAATTCGAGAGAAGTCTGGTTAATAATCATAATAATGAACTCTTTTCTCGCAGAAGGCTTCCATTTCCACTGTATTTATTTGAAAATGAATCAATGTCTTGAGGACCACATCAATAATACAGGTTCTCTCTTGCACTATATTCTACCTCCAATTGGATTGGACTGGATAATATAGGATTACATTTATCGTCATGATTTTGTTCATCATCCTTCTACTTAACTATTATTGAGAGTGTACTCCACTCAAGTCGAGATCAAGTATGCCCCGAATGGAGGATAAGGATTCGTTAGGCGTACATCATCGAATTGGTTTTTTGGGTGGTAAGACGTGATGTGATGTCGATGTCGATGTGTCTTATTGAATCACTTCTCTCTCTCCCTCCTCATACTCATGTAATAAAGTAACAATAATACAACCAGTTTCTGCGGATTTCTAATTCCCCCTGGAGGTAATGTAATGTACTGCACACTTGAACAAATTCCAATTTCTTTAGACTTGGGACTCTTGACATGTTGACGACAGGCTGGAGATATATATTAGTTATTGACTGCGCATGTTATGTTCTTACAACTTGTTAACTTTTTCTTACTCTTGTGCCATTTTTTTCTGTACATTTTGCCTGGGAAAACTGGTAGTGGAAGTGGCAATATAAGTAAAGTAATATGCATTTCATTTCATATATGTGGAAAGAGTTTGCACAATGAGGGAAGATACATGAAAAGGGTATCCATCCCCTATGGGCTCTGCTATGGAATTCCTCTCTTTTGAATGAATGTCGAATGAAGAAGAAAAATTAGAAGGAAATGAATAGCCTTTCTGAAAGCAAACTCGGAAGCAATATATATTTCTATAAAATACTTTTGGTGAGTGTATGAATATGCGGTTGCTCGCATTCTTTTCAGAATTACTTTTTTTCCAGAGAAAGGATTCCCATTAGGATGCTGGTTTGGTTTGGGTTGGCTGAAAGTTATCTAATTTGATTCCATTACATATTTCAACCACCCACCCACCCACAAACGAAGTGATCTTATGAGGAATTGCAATTTGGAACGAATGTTAACTCCTTGAATTCCAATTTGGGTTTCGGGAACGCGAACGCACCAGTCTAATTCATCATCATCTTACGGTTTTGCATGGAATAGTGCTCAAGCTGTAATTAGTTTGTAAGGAGATTACTCTTCGTGTGAGATGTCATTACTGCTGCCATCCAATTGTTATTTGCTCATTGAAATATTTCGGCCATTTGTTACCGCAGTGTTAGACATGTGCCATTAGAAGGGGTAGGAATTGACTATTAGTATACACGTGTCTAATTTCGGGAAAAGTATGTTTTGACAAAGGTTGAATGTGGACCTTGGCACTTATTCTTATTGGCATATAACAAGCCAAATTAACGAAGTGGAACGTATCACGCAGTTTGCCTTTACCAACACGAATACCACAAATGCAAAATGTCATAATCACCCATGCCTATTTTAAATGAATGCATAGTGCCATCAAATTCATTGAATTGACGATGTATAAGAAACTACTAATAGTCACATAGCGATGGAGCCCAATTACATTCCTACGGGCTATTGATTGCTACTGTGAGCTCAGATGCAAACGGAGGCAATTTGCGGGTATTCGGAAAACACGGAATTAATTATGCTTATCTGCAAAATGTTATCTTGTTTAGGTACGTCTCGTTTAGGTAGGTTAGGTTTATCTTTTACGAAATCTCCTAAGGACAATTTTAAAATTAAGTATAAATCTATCAATTGCGTCAATTTTGAAACAGTTTCTTATGATAGTTAACCTTGTCCTAAT